>APFE030481426.1:53206-78093 GCA_000404065.3 Pinus taeda | reverse complement strand
CCTAAGAGCCTTCACCTTCTTCCCCGATTCCTTCTCGACCAGTGCTTTGAACTCATAGAACTTTGAGTATGTCTCGCTCTTCTTCTGCATGAAGAAGATCCAGCACTTTCGAGAGAAATCATCAACAAAGATTACATAGTACTTGTGCTTTGTTGTCTAAGCTACTGAGAAAGGTCCACACACGTCTGTGTGAATTCTCTCAAGGATCGTCGTGGCCCGACTATCCTTCTCGTGAAAGGTGGCTTTCACAAATTTTCCCAAAGTACACCCCTTGCACTGATCTGACTGCGCAAGAGTGCCTTTAGGAAGCCCAGTATAAATCTGCTGCAGTATCTTCAAAGCTCCATGGTGAAGGTGGCCCAATCTTCGATGCCACAACTCGCCATCATACCGGCTCACCACTCCTTCTACCTTGCATTCCATTGCTGCGTAGCCATCTACATGCAATTGATAAAGGTTCTTGACTCGAACCCCAATCTTCCGGGTTTCTCCAGTTGTCTTATTACGCAGGAAAGCCTTTCCCTCGCTGAAGACAACATCATATCCCTTGTCTTCTAACATCGCCACAGAGATAAGATTCTTTTTCAATCCTGGAACATGCATCACTTCCTTCAATACGAAGGGTTTACCAGACTCCCTCTCAAAGGAAATGGTACCTATACCGATCGCACTGTATCTACCATCATCGCCCATCTCGATGTGCACTCCAAGATCTTTCTCATCTAGATCAGAAAACAAATCTTGATCTCCTGTCATGTGAAAAGACGCACCACTGTCCAAGAACCATACCGATCTCATCACACTTGATACCAAGCATGTGATCAGCGAAAATCCAGCTCAAACTGTGAGCTAAGGCCTCTCCCACTGCAGATGTAGCAGCTTGCTTATTTTTCTTCTTCTACGGACAATTTGTGGCATAATGTCCATGCTGGTGACAGTGAAAGCACTTCACCTTGGACATGTCCTGCTTCTTGCCTTTCGCACCGGAATGAGAAGCTTTCTTATTCTTCCCCTTCTTTGCTTTGGCAGCCAAAGTGCAATTTTCTTCATCAGATGCCTTTGATGAAGATCTGTCCCTAGTATTCCACCTGATCTCCTCTTGCACAAGATCAGACCAAAGTCTCTCCCATCCTAGCAATTTCTCCCGACCATTGACGGAGTCCTGATAGGAATGCCAACTCTTCAAAAGACCAAGGAGAGCCAAGCTCATCAAGTACTCATCATCGACAGTCACCCCCACACTTCCCAGCTCATCCCGGCATTGGGTGAACTTCGTGAGATACTTGGACATATTGTCTCCTTTCTCACACTTAATGTTTCTGAGTTTATCCTTGAGCGCCAACTTCCTCTGTTCGCTCTTGCTTTGGAATAAATCTGTCAATGCTTTACACATCAAGTATGGAGAAGCCTTTCCATGCAGGCTGGATACAATGTGATCCTTCACGCCCTCCAACAGAATCCTTCGACACTTCGTTGTCTTCTTTTGCCAAGCCTCAACTTGAGCAGCATCAGTAGGCTTGGGGACTTCAGCATCTATGAACTCCTTCAACCCATTGTCATCTAACACCGCCTCCATCCTGTCTTTCCATGCAATATAATTTGAGCTGCCTTTAAGGGCATACTCCAATCGCAATCCGTTGAAAGACATTTCAACTTCGACACCAAGAAAACACTGCTGCAAATTCGAATTCCACCAGCTCAAAATTCAACCGCTTCTAATCTAAAATTCGTGAGAACAAACTATTTCTCGTACAGAGATTGATTGTATGGGCATTTAACGGATATCTCACCTTCCAAAAGAAGGATGAATCCATAAGCTACCTGGCCTGATTACAGACTCTGCCTGAAGAAATAAAATGTAATCACTTCCTGAATAATAGATCTGTTGATCAACCTACTCTGATACCATGTAGAAATTTGAATAATATAACACTTATTCACAGAGATTATCCTGATTATACACTATTTGTGGAATGCATGCATAATACATAACCTCCTCTACCATTGATCATCAATTTGCGGAATTAAAAAAAAACAATCCGCATGCGCACATTGAAACATCAATCACACATATCAACACAGTATGTAATGGGAAAAGCATACAGCTGAAAACCCCCAACTATCTATATATTATAATGATAGAGAACATGTAACAATACATAGTACAATACTCCTCACAAGTACTCAGTACTATCTCCACATGCTACACACAAACTAGCTTAGATATGAACAAGTCACGGGTTCAAATCTCCTCCACTGTTTGCCTGCCTCTACTATGCAATCCAAGTTGAGAATAGATCAGATCCAAGTTCGAATTCCCTTGGCTTGTACTGCGCAATCCTCATTGGCAATCTCAATCAACGATTGTGCAAATCTCATGCACCGCTATAGTCACAACTGATAGTAGTCTCACCCTTTCACCCACCTCTAACACTTGTCTCCAATAAACTGTCCATGCACTGAGTTAACTAATGTATTCTTTTGTTGATTTATGAGTTAATAATTAGTGAATTAATTAATAATTAATTCACACCACTCATCACTAGTGTATTTGTCAGTTAGACTAAATACAACTAGTTCAACTAAGTCAAACTGAACACAACTCCATCAACTCCTCAATCAACTCCACCAAACTCAAACACTTGAGTTCTAACTGAAGTCCATCATGCAATAGCTCAACTAACCCATAGGAAAAGCGTATTTCCTTCTGGCAGTTGCATGTGCCACATATGTAGCTCGAATTGAAGTGCTGCAAGAGGATAAGATAATGTTTATAGTCCAAATATTATTAAGAGCTAATAATATTCGACTGTTCTATTTTTTTGACTAGCAGTCTAAAAATAGACTCCGCCCATATGTCTAAAAATAGAGGTCCATATATTTTTACCAACATGACCAATCATCCATAAATAGCATCCTGCAACTCATAGACCATGATCCATATGTCTAAAAATAGACATAGTCTAAAAATAGACTTTGCGCCAAAAATAGCCTGTGGGCCCACTTAGTGAAGGCGATTTCTTTTCACTAAGCTCCATCATCTTGTTTCATTTTCAACAGCAAGGCTTACCGGTTTGCTAAGTTTATATGGAAATTCAACATAATATTGTTTACGATGCCAAAAGGCGTTTGGATCTTCTGCATAGACTTTAGACTCAGGTTTTTGTTGGTGTTCTTGGATCTATGTCTTAACGAATACATGTGCTAGCCTTTCTCTAACCTTTATGTTAGCCTTCTCATTTTTAACATCTTGCAGCCTAGTTTCAGCTTTTGCTAGGTCGTCCATTACCTAAACCATTGTAGATATCCTTCGTGAAGAGATAAATGGAAGAGTGATCTTGATTGGTTAATTATTGTTTGCAAGGATTGTTATGAAATACTCTGCTTTTCCATATTTCAGTCTAATAGATCCATGCGGTTCAACAGCTACTAACAATAGCATTCTCAATATGCCGTCACTAGGGATATTTGATATTGCAAATTTCATATTTATGTAGTAATCCTTAAAGTCGAGGGTTGATTTTGGTACCTCATATTGGAGATTCAACTGCTTATCTCCAATCCAATTAATTTCCATGTTTTACTTCTGCCAACACTTAGAAGGTATTTCTTTTTTGTTCAAAATATTTCATATCTACTATCAATTAATGTTTTAAGGAAAAAATTATGCCCTTGAATGACAAGATTAATCATAACATGAAATTGTTGATGCTGAATGTTGAGCACTCTCAGAGTTTAATCCTGATAAATCATTAGCCTCATAGATTTCAACATTTGGATTTTGGTTGAGTAGAGATATTTTGTTATGTCTTCAACAGTTAAGACTTCTTCAACTTTCTTTCCCTTTTCTATTTGTGTAATTTTCTTTTTCAAGTCAACAATTTTCTTTCTCAACAAATTGATTTCATTACCTAGATCACTTAAAGTAAGTGCCTTGGATTTTTCTCCCCTATTATGTCTGATGAAAGACTTAGAGCTTAGTTCAAAAGAGGCATATACGAACAAAGGCTTTATTGCATCTGGCTTACCTGAATTTGAAGAAAAGCCAGGATGAGACTTTAGCATTGTCTTCAAGAAAGTATCCATAATATTTTTCTTCATTTCTCCTTCATGTAGAGCTTTAATTCATGCTAGAAGCTTTGCCTCATCATCATCATGTTCACGAGCCATACATATTTTTAGTTTTGGAGGAGATTATTCTTCTTCTTCGTCTATAGATTCTGCAAAATCAATTTTTTTTTATCATAATTGTTACAATTATAGAGATTAGGATCTTCGCAATCACATTCAATAAATAGAAATTTTTTTTCAAGATCAGAGGAAAATTCTAAACTGAAACTTCATGTTTCAGTACTATCATCACAACACCCACGGTTTAGAACATGAACTTCTTCTTTAACTGCAAATGGTGCATATGGACACTGATTGATATTATGGTGGGGTGCCTGGCATATTTTTTGTTTATGATTAATTAGTTGTGACCACTGTGGTTGTGTCTATTGTGCTTTCGAAGCCTTTTCTTAAGATTTCTTTTGTTCGTACATTTTGGATTCTTCTCCTTCGTGGCATTTATTCCCTAGATGATTGTTTTTTCCACATAGCCAACATACAACTCTATCCCATGCTTGTTTCCTATAGGATTATAGATGAATATCTGCGAGAGAAAAATAGTGAGTTCTTTGTACTCTCCTAGTCTTGTGTGGTAATTGTCTCCTATATTTTTTATTTGATTTAATGTAATGTGCTCATTTCTAGTTGGACAATTTCTTGAGCACCTTTTGTGCTTTCCTTTTCCTTACTACTGCATCATCTATAAAAAGACCAATTTTCTTACACTGTTGTCTAGTAATCTGGAAAGCTTTTGAATTGATTTATTTACTTTCATATTTGTACATAATCCTACTAATGCATAAATTTCTCCCCATGTGTAGGATTCATATGGAAATGGAAAAAAATCTTTATTTCTTATATAGTCAACAAATTTACTTGGGAGTGAAACTAAGTATACATGTTTCCAAAGCGGGCTTTTGCTATCTTTGACTTCATAATTTGTTGCACCTATTCTCTATGAAAATATTTGTACTAAGACACCTTCTCGCATTTGATTTTCATGAGGATTAAAGAGTCTTTGTCAGCAATCTTTGTCTTGGTGCCACACCTGTGCTCTAGGATCATTGTCGTCAGAGCACCTATCATATTTCTATACGGAGTAGAGCCATCAAAATTATATACAACATCACCTACTTTATCCTTCAGTACTCCCTCTGACATTTTTTCTATCATGGCTGGAGATGATTCTAACTACCACCATCTAGCCAATGTATCTATAAAACATTGAATAATCGCCTTGCCGGTTTCAATATTATATTTTCCTTTCATGAACATGATTTTATATGCAATGTACATTCTATCCAACATCTATCTAATTTGGCCTGTACTCAGATTTTCAATGTTCCATTTTGAGTACCATTCTTCACCAAAACTCTGAACTTCTGGAAATTCACCTTTACCATATAGATTAGGAGCTAGTGGTCTAGACATATGTGAAGGCAAAGGTTCATGGATCAGAAGAACATTTGACAGGGATTCTTCATTTTCTAAGGATTCTGTTTTCTAAGAAGATTTTGGCTTTTCCTCTGGAAAGAGATGGGGATTTTTTTTATAATCTTTGGAGGTTCAATCAAAGAGACAAGGTGACTAGTTAGATACGTTAGAGGGATAGGTTTATCAAACTAACCATTTAGCACTTTTCTAATTTTTTTGTATTCTCTGATATCTTTTCATTAGTTTGGCATAAATCTTTTCCCAACCCTTCTAATTCTTCTTGTTGTTATTTAATCTTCCCCATTACACTTAAGACAAGTTGTTCGACTCCCTTAGTCTCATCCTAGATTTGAGACAGAGAAAGTTGAAGTTTATTGGTACTAGAAGAGATGGTATTTACAGTGGCTTGGACATCTTATACATGTCCTCTATGAGCATAGTCATTTGAAAGATAAGTATGTACAACCATGCCCTTTAGTGCAGTGTTGGTCTAGTTGATTTTTTCATTGATAGTTTGTAATATAACATCTCTACCACCTATTGCATATTCATCTTTAAGTACTAAAGGAACATCCTTAGCTTGCAAATTGTTTTCTTCAAGCATGATATCTTTAAAAGGTGGAAAAATCGAAGGGGATTCAATCTTAGAGCCATTTAAGCTCTTCCACTAATGTATATATGTATATTTTCCATTCCCACTTATCATATGAACATTAAGGACTTCTTGGATTTGTTTCCATTCATAAACTGAAATCCAACAAACATTTTCTTGCATATAATCTTTCCATTTTTAGAGAGATTTTGTTTTCCTATAACTAAATTATTAGTATTAAATTTAGATGCATATGGATGTGTAAGGAGATCCCAGTTGATCATTTTCTTCATCCATTCTGGATCTACTTGATATTTTTTGCAACCCTTCATTAATGAGAAGAATTTGTACATTTCTAGTTTTGAAGGTTTCTTCCAATCATTAGGTACCTTATTCTAGAACCTGGAAGATGATATGACTTGATCAACTTGTTCAATGTAACCCAGTCCATATTGAGGTGCGCCAGGTGCTCTCATGCGACCAATCATTTCTATCAGTCTAGAATCTTGATTTTCTAATGATAGTAAAGAATGAATCATAAGCACATGGTCATGTGGGAATGAGATGTCTGCACATTTAGGGTGTCGACTGGATTCTACAGAGATAGTACTTAGAGATTCTCCTATGTGAATTAGAACAAGGACATTCAACAGTTAAGGAAGTACATTGCATGACTTGGGATAATTCTAATAGAGACTTATGTACACATGCCAGAGATAGCTTTGGTGTATTTCTGATGACTGATGCTTGAAAAATTGATGAAGTTCAACAGATCTAGAAGTAGATGGGAAAGATAAAATGGCGAAGGATTGGTTTTCTGAGATTTGTTCAGTAGTAATGTTCTGAAACTTTGGTTGTTTTGGAGCTTCAGCTACCCAGTGCTCAGGAAAAGTAAGGTATTCCCATCTTATAATGTGGTGTTCAATCTTCTGGTTAGAGGGATCTATAATAACAACCACACTTGACTCTTATTACTAGGAGTATGGAGGAGTGTAGGGTATAATGTATTTGTGTGTCTGAAAAAACCTCATGTGTGTATAGAAATATTTGTTCTTTGGATTTTCAAATCAAACCTTGTGGTTTTAATTTGCAGTTGTAGGATATATTTCAGATGTTCAGTAAATGTATACATAGAAATATTAGGATAGAAGTTGAACCAAACTGATCCTTTTGATAGGGGAGCTACAATCCCACAGATGAGTGAATATGTGTATCAAAATCAATTGAACTTCAGAAACACACTCTTTTACTAAAATTCTTGGTATTTCTTTCAATTGGAACATAGAAAGATTGACATAAACTTCACTAGGGGAAATGGGAGGAAATTTCCATGTTGTGAAAGGTTGAGTCTCAGGGATCTCTATTTCAAAATGATTCAATGTTTTTGAACTACACACATTAAAAACACTTTGTAAACTAGTATATTTCAAATTCTTTATTTCACAAGCTTCTTTGAAATACTTTCTAGGTGTATCCAGGATAAGAAAGAGAGAAGTATTTGTGTTACCCAGAAACCAAGACATTACTAGGCTCTAATACAAATTTGTAGCAAGGCTTCATTCGACGAAGACTGAATCTTGTAGATGAATGCTTCTCCCACATGAACATGTACAGGAATCTTGTTACATATTCAACGCCTTAAATCTTTCAACATGACCTCATTCCTTCACGAGTTGCAACGACGCTTTCAAAATCCTAAGCAAACTTCCATCAAACTTTGGAGAAAATGTTCATACATTCGTACAATCATTCATAAATCTAACAACAAAATAACATGACGCGCAAGATTTTGTAACACAGATGTTTGCAACCACTTATTTATTACATCATGGAATGATTACTGAGCACAAATATCCAGAACAGATAGACTTGACTCCAATGAAAATCTGGCCATTTTAGGTTCACACTAGACTCTAACTTCTGATGCGCTGGATTCTTAGACTTTTGACTCCTAAGACTTTCCAAAACATGAGGAAGAACTCATCCTTCCCTTTATTTTATAACTAAGCTAGGCCCAACTGTAGGAATCTAGTTACTCTTTCCCTACAATGTACAAAGTTGAAGCTTTTCATATCAAAATCCCACGAGAAATATTTTCCAATAGAAAATATCCTAACATTGTGTATACTTTTTCGTAAAGCCCATGAGAACGAAATATTACATAGATATTATTCTTTACATAGTGGAGGTTTTGGACCCGTAAAACCCACAGAAAAGTGGTATGGAATCATATGTCAACCATATCAACATTTAGTCATCAAACATTGTCAGTCCTAAAAAGTGGTGTTGGTAGGGTCTACTGACGCATGCCTTGGTATATATTCTTCATACAATCATTGGGCGACCAAGGATGACCCGATGTATGACTTTAACCCGACAAGCCATTGATCATGACATCCTATGCACTTGTCCAAAATATGCTCATATGTGCAGATTTATCGGTATTTCTATTCTTTGAATCTAATACTAATGTAATTCCTCTGTAGATAGACTAGAACTAGGGCACTTCGGTTTATTCCAAAATGACTCCACCAGTATTTTAACAGTTCAAGTTTATGTACCATTTGATTGGATGAAAAGCTCCAAACTTTAGCATGATATAATATTCTTTATGTTCATCACTTCGACAAAGGAAGTCCCACCATAACTTAGTGTACCCTTTGAAACTGTAAACAAATCTAGGGAAAATAATTTATGGATTTATTTGATGCCATTGTCTTGGCCACTCAAGATCTCTTGGTCTACTCAAGCCAAAATAGTTGTGATAAGTATTTTCCTTGATATTTTCTTGTCTCCATATTTCATTGATATCTAAAAAATGATTGGTGAGAGCATCTTCTGCTAAGTTAGAAAGGTGGCATGCAATTTTGGTGGACCATAAGGGGTATCCATCTTCCTGGTTGCAAATGAAACCTCCATTCAGGAACCAAGTGTTGAAAATCATTGTGAGGTTGTATATTTGTGTCTAAAACCGTAGTATGGCGAAGTTGCCATGTTGGCTCCCATTCACTGCAATATTGATCCCAAGATTTTGTTTCAGGAATTTATCTACATATATCATCATTATATTTCCGTTTTGTAACTATCACCATACAATGGATTGGATCTTTCAGATTTTCTCTGCTCAATAATTCCATAATACAATTTTCATTAAACTTTATATGTTGCACATCAAAATCAAAGTTGGAAAATAAAGCCTGAAATCGAGCAAAGTTTACCTCTCCTGAATTTTTTATTTCTTTGCTAAGAACCTTTTTCATAGAAGATGCCTATGTCCTTAGTCTAGGTACCAAAAACAAATTGAATGATTGGTTCTTTATTACAATTATTTTGCTTAGGTACACCACCGCATCCAAGTTCAATAGCATTAGACTCTACTATTTTAGGGAGGGATTCATTTGCTACATGGAGGATGGGTAGATGTATGACATTTTCTTTAATATTTTTGATTGCTTGTATGTAATCATTTGTCCATGGAATAGGTTCTTTCTTTAATCAATCATTTAAAATTTTGCAGTCTTGAGCACAATGCTTATAGAAATTATAGACATAGTTAAGGCATCCAAGGAACCTTTGCAACTATGTCTTATCCGTAATTTTGTCTTGGAATTTATCAGCAAAGGTAACGACATGTTGTTGTAGAGTGATATGTCCATTAGATATGGTATGTCTCAAGAATTAAATATTTACTTTGAACAATTCAATCTTTTTCCTACTGAGGACCAATCATGTTTCCTTTACGAGTTGGAAAAATTCTGGCATGCTTAAAGTGGTTATTAACTAATATGGAAAAAATTAACACATCATCATTATAGACTAATAACCATTCAAAGTAAGGCTAGAATACATGATCCATTATTCTCTGAAATTTGGAAGGAGCATTCTTCAAACCAAATGGAATAACATTCCATTCATAATATCTTGCAGGCACACTAAAGGCAGTCTTGAATTTGTCTTCTTCCTTAATTGAGACTTTCCAAAAGCCCGACTTCATATCAAATTTGGAGATGATTCTAGCACTTTCTATTCTTGAAATTAAACATGCCTTGTGTGGCATAGGGTAGGTATCATCGGCTAAGGACAACATTGAGCGGTCTGTAATTTATGACCAAGTAGGGTACCCCTCAGATTTACTCTGAATGTTTATTAACATAGAAGCCATAACAATTCTAAGGACTATCAAACTCCTGAATTAGTTTTCTATCTAGAAGGCCTTGGATTTCTTTTTGACACATCCTTTGATATTCTTTATTCATAGGAATTGCACGTCTTTTATTCTGATGCCAAAAGGCATTAGGTTCCTCTGCACAGAATTTAGCCTCAAGTTTCTATTGGAGTTCTTGGATTTGTGTCTTAACTAATTCTTATGCTAATGTTTCTCCAAAATTTATGTTATCCTTGTCATTTTTAACATCTTGCAATCTAGTTTCATCTTTTGCAATCATTATGCCAAATTTTTTGTGTATACATTTGATGAATATCTGAAAGATATCCTATAGTTGCACATTAAAACCATGGTGTTTCATCTTAAAAGTTGAAGAAAAAATATTTCATACACACATGGGGTTGTTTCAGACATACAACTATATTATACCCCGCATTCCTCCATACTCCCAGTATGGATTCATAGTCAAGTGTGGTTGTTATTACAGATCCCTCTAACCAGAAGATTGAACACCACACTATAAGATGGGAAGACCTTACCTTTCCTTAGCACTAGGTAGTTGAAGCTCCAAAACAGAAAAATTTTCAGAACATTACTACTGCACAAATCTCAGAAAACCAATCCTTTGTCATTTTACCTTTCCCATCTACTTCTAGATATGTTGAATCTTCATCAATTGTTCAAGCATCAATCATGAGAAATACACCAAATCTATCTCTAGAATGTGTACATACTTCTCTATTAGAATTAGCCCAAGTCTTCCAATTTACTTCCTTAACTGTTGAATGTTCTTCTTTTAAAGAGCTTGTGAATTTAGATTCTTTATGATTTCCCCAAGAACACTAGAATCATAATCCTCGCACATGAGAAGCTCCAAGTACTATCTTTGTAGAATCCTTTCCATGCCCTAAATGTCTAGACATCTCATTCCCACATGGCCATGTGCTTATGATTCATTTCTTACCATCATTAGAAAATCAAGATCCAAGGCTGACATAACTGTTTAGTCACATGAGAGCACCTGGCACGCCCCAATGTGGATTGGGTTACATCGAAGAAGCTGATCAAGTCATATCATCTTCCAAGTTCTAGAATAAGGTACCATATAATTGCATGAAATCTTCAAAACCATAAATGTACAAATTCATTTCATTAATGAAAGGTTACAGAAAATATCAAGTAGATCCAGAATAGATGAAGAAAATCATCAACTGGGATCTCTTTACACATCCAAATGCATCTAAATTTAATATCATTACTTCAGTTACAGAAAATCAAAATCTCTCTAAATGGAACGATTATATGCAGAAAAGTGATTGTTGGAATTCATTCTATGAACGGAAACAACTCAAAGAAGTCCTTAATGTTTAGATGATGAGTGGGAGTGGAAAATATACAGATAAACATCAGTGGAAGAGTTTAGATGGCTCTAATTTTGAATATCCTTTGATTTTTCCACCTTTCAAAGGTATCAGGCTTGATGAAAACACTCGGAAAGCTAAGGTCTCTCCTTTAGTATGTAAAGATGAATCTGCAATAACTAGTACAAATCATAGATTACAAACTATCAGTGAACAAAACAACTAGACCAACATTGCACTAAAGGGCATGGTTGTACATATTTTTGTTTCAAATGAATATGCTCATAGAAGACATGTAGAATATGTCCAACCCACTATAAATACCATCATTTCTAGTATCAATAACCTTCAACTTTCTCTGCCTCAAATCCAGGATGAGACGAAGGGAGTCAAACAACTTGCCTTAAGTCTGATGAGGAAGATTAAACAACAACATGAAGAATTAGAAGGATTAGGAAAATATTTATGGAAAACTAATGAAAAAATATCAAGAAAATTACTGGGATTGGAGATAAGCAGTTGAACCTCCAATATGAGGTACTAAAAGCAACCCTCTTCTTTAAGGATTATTGCATAAATATGAAATTCGTAGTATCGAATATCCAGATTGATTGCATATAGGGAACACTATTCTTAGCGGTTGTTGAGTCGCATGGATCTATATGATGGGAAGACCTTACTTTTCCCGAGCATTGTGTAGTTGAAGCTCCAAAACAGAAAAAGTTTCAGAACATTACTACTGCACAAATCTCAGAAAATCAATCCTCTGCTATTTTATCTTTCCCACATACTTTTAGATATGTTGAAAATACTCATCAATTATTCAAGCACCAATAATCATAAATACACCAAAGCTATATCTAGCACATGTCCATACTTCTCTATTAGAATCATCCCAAGTCTTGCAATTACTTCCTTAACTGTTGAATGTCCTTCTCGTAAAGAGCTTGTAAATTTAGATTCTCTAAGATTTCTCCAAGAACACCAAAATCATAATCCTTGTATAGGAGAAGCTCCAAGCACTATATTTCTAGAATAATTTCCACACCCTAAATGTGAAAAATATCATTCCCATATGACCATGTGCTTATGATTCATTCCTTACCATCATTAGAAGATCAAGATCCCAGAGTGACAGAAATTTTTAGTTGCATGAAAGCACCTAGCACACCCCGATATGGACTTGGCTACATCGAACAAGATGATCAAGTCATACCATCTTCCAGGTTCCAAAATAAGTTATTAGATGATTGCAAGAAACATTCAAAACTAGAAATGTACAAATTCTTCGCATTAATGAATGGTTGATAAAAATATCAGGTAGATCCAGAATGGATGAAGAAAAAGATCAATTAGGATCTCTTTACACATCCAAATACATATGAATTTAACATCAATAGTTTAGTTACAGAAAAACAAAATATCTTAAAAAATGGTAAGATTATATGCAGGAAAATGATTGGTGGATTTCATTATATGAATGGAAGCAACTCCAAGAAGTCCTTAATATTGAAATGATGAGTACGAGTCAAAAATCTACAGATAAGCATCAATGTAAGAGTCTAGAAGGCCCTAAGATTGAATCTCCTTCGATTTTTCCACCTTTCAAAGGTATCATGCTTGAATTAAACAATAAGCAAGCTAAGAATGTTCCTTTAGTACTTAAAGATGAATCTGCAATAGCTAGTACAGACCATCAACTACAAACTATCAATGAACAAATCAACTGGATCAACGCTACACTAAAGGGAATAGTTATACATGTTTTTGTTTCAAATGACTATGCTCATAGAGGACATGTAGAAGATGTGCAAGCCACTGTAAATACCATCTCTTCTAGTATCAATAAACTTCATATTTCTCTTACTCAAATCCAGGATGAGACTAAGGGAGTCAAACAACTTGCCTTAAGTCTAAGAGGGAAGATTAAAGAACAACATGAATAATTAGAGGAAGGGCTGGGAAAATATTTATGGCAAACTAAAGAAACAATATAAGAGATTACTGAAAATTTAGATAAGTGAGAAATGGTTAAGTGTGATAAACCTATCCCTCTGACCTATTTGACTAGTCACCTTATCTCTCTAATTGAACCTTCAAAGATTGACACCAACTTTCCCCACGTCTTTCCAAAGGAAAAGCTAGATTCTTCTCATAAAACAAAATCCTTAGAAAATGAAGAATCCTTGTCACATGTTCTTATAATCCATGAACCTTTGCCTTCACATATGTCCAGACCACTAGCGTCTGATCTATATGGTAAAGGAAAATTGCCAGAGCTTTAGAGTTTTGATGAAGAATGGCACTTAGAATGGAACATTGACCGTCTAAGTACAGGCCAAATAAGACAATTGTTGGATAGAATGTACACTACATATAAACTCATGTACATGAAAGGAAAATATGAGATTGAATCCTCCAAGGTGATTATTCAGTGTTTTACATGTACATTGGCTAGATGTTGGCAGTCAAAATCATCTCCAACCATTACAGACAAAATGTCACAGGAAGTACTAAAGGATGAAGTAGGTGATGTTGTATATCATTCTGATGGCTATACTCCACAGAGAAATATGATAGGTGCTCTGATGACAATGGTCCTAGATCAGTGGTGTGGCACTAAGATAGAGACTGCCCACAAACACTCCTTAATCCTCATGAACATCAAATGCAAGAAGATGTCTCCATACGAATATTTTCATAGAGGATGGGTGTAACGGATTATTATTACACGTCATTTTGTCGCATTAGGAAAATGACCATCGGTTTGGATATTTTGCTATCCATAAAAGTGTTCCAAAGCATCCCCTTGCAAGGTTAGAATGAAAACTATCCCAGACAGAGTGAAATTCCTAGATCCAATGGCTCAAAATCCTATTTTTGGCTTCTTGTGCAGTTCCCTAGTCAATTTCCATGCATCCGCAAAAAAGTCCTTTAGAAACTGCACATAAATGCACTTTGTCTTACATTGTAGCCTGCGCGCATGACTTAACGCACGTAAAAATAAAATGTATATGTCTAGAAGCATTGTTAGTCGTATCTTTCCCAACTAACAAACTTCGAATGGATGCCTATTTCACCCTGATACATCCCATCATGGAGCTACTCCCTCTCTTTGTGGAACGCCTATCCTACCATTAGTGGATCTCATCCCTTGGGATTGGATACCAAACTTCCCTTCCTTGGCCTATAAAGCTAACACAGGCCCAAGGATTGAAAATGATTGTTGGAAGTAGGTTTATGGTGCAGAAATGAGGTTGGAAGGCTATTCATTCAAGGAGAGGGTTGGATATTGTGGGAAGATACTTGTAAGTTCAAGGCTTTGAGGTTGTAAGTTTATTCTCCATTTTATTAATATAAAGGAAATTGTTCTTTCTCAATTATGTCTTTGTTGATAAAATTTGTAGAATTCCTTGATCACCTACATGGATTATGATTGCGTATTGATCAATTTATGATATATGACTGAGTTAATTAGTTCATTTATCTTTTGTGCTATATACTTGATGCTTTGATCTTGTGTATGTTTCTGTCTATGAACATCTCCTTTAGGACATCATGGAGAAGTTGTGGGAAGCGATAGGAAGATCTTTAAAGCATCAAGGAGAAGTGGGTGGTAGAAATCTTTGAAGGGGACTTCATCAAGCATTTCAATGAAATGGTAAGTGGCCTCTATCATAGTGTTTGTTTCATTCAATTGCAATCTATGGAAAGTTAGCAGTTCCTCATTGTTTGTTACTAGATTTCTCTTAGGTCTAAGGAGATTTCTCTTGTTCGCAAGAGGGATTTGTCCGCCTAACAATTATGACGTCAAAGTTAGCAAAAACCTACTTTGGAAATAGGTATACTTAGTTGCACTCCCAAGTAAATTTGTTGAGTATCTAAGAACTCAAGAAGTTTTCCATTCCGTAACATGGAAACTTGCATTTATTTCCCCTAGTGAATTTCAAGTCTATCTTTCTATGTTCCACTTGAAAGCAATAACAAGAATTTCAGTAAAAGAGTGTGTTTCTGAAGTTCAACATAATTGTGATACAGTTCATACCATATCTATTATAAATACAAAAGAGCTTCCAAATAAGGTAAAACGACATGGTACCAATTATCTACATCTAGGGTGTATAAGAATAGTAGTGTCAACACTTACACACAGAGGATTGAATACATTTGTTCTTGCTACTGCCAAAGACTTAACACATAACCGATACACAGATTCACTCATTGGTGCGATTGTAGATCCCCTATCGGGAGGACAATCTGGTTCGACTATTATCCCAATTTTTTGTGTATACATTTTATGAACATCTGAAAGATATCCTACAACTGCAAATTAAAGCCACAGTGTTTGATCTAAAAAGTTGAAGAACAAATATTTCTATACACACACAGGGTTGGTTTAGACACACAAATACATTATACCTTGAAATCCTCCATACTCCCAGTAGGGATTCATAGTCAAGTGTGGTTGTTATTAGGATCCCTCTAACCAGAAGATTGAACACCACACTATAAGATGGGAAGACCTTACTTTTCCTTAGAACTGGGTAGTTGAAGCTCCAAAACAACCAAAGTTTTAGAACATTACTACTGCACAAATCTTAGAAAACCAATCCTCTACGATTTTATATTTCCCATATACTTCTTGATATGTTGAATCTTCATCAATGGTTCAAGCATCAGTCATGAGAAATACACCAAATCTATATCTAACATGTGTACATAATTCTCTATTAGAATTAGCCCAAGTCTTGCAATTTACTTCCTTAATTGTTGAATGTCCTTCTTGTAAAGAGCTTGTGAATTTATGTTCTCTTAGATTTCTCAAAGAACACTAGAATCATAATCCTCACATAAGAGAAGCTCCAAGTACTATCTATGTATAATTATTTCCACACCCTATATGTGCAGACATCTGATTCCCACATGACCATGTTATTATTTTTCATTCCTTACCATCATTAGAAAATCAAGATTCTTAACTAACAGAAATTTTTAGTCACATGAGAGCGCATGGCACACCTTGATACAGACTGGGTTACATCGAACAAGTTGATCAAGTCATACAATCTTCTAGGTTCTAGAATAAGGTACAAGATGATTGCAAGAAACCTTCAAAACCATAAATGTACAAATTATTCTCATTAATAAAGGGTTTCAAAAAATATCAAGTAGATCCAGAATGGCTCAAGAAAATGATCAACATGGATATCTTTACACATCCAACTACATCTGAATTTAATATCAGAACATCTGTTACAAAAAAACAAAATCTCTCTCAAATGAAATATTATGTGCAGGAAAATATTTGTTGGATTTCATTCTATGAATGAAAACCAAGAAGTCCTTAATGTTCAGATGATGAGTGGTAGTGGAAAATATACAGATAAACATGGAGTCTATATAGCTCTAAGAATGAATATCCTTTGATTTTTCCACCTTTCAAAGGTATCATGCTTGAAGAAAACACTCGACAAGCTAAGGTCGTTCCTTTAGTATGTAAAGATGAATCTGCAATAGCTGGTACAAATCATAGATTACAAACTATCAACGAACAAATCAACTAGACCAACACTGCACTAAAGGGCATGGTTGTACATATTTTTGTTTCAAATGACTATGCTTGTAGAGGACATGTAGAATATGTTCAAGGCACTATAAATACCATCTCTTCTAGTATCAATAACCTTCAACTTTCTCTACCTCAAATCTAGGTTGAGATTAAGGGAGTCAAATAACTCACCTTAAGTCTAATGGGGAAGATTAAAGAACATGAAGAATTAGAAGAAGGTTTGGGAAAATATCTATGGCAAAATAATGAAAAAATATCAGAGATTACAGAGAAAATAGAAAGTGCCTAATTGTTAAGTCTAATAAACATATATCATTGACCTATTTGACTAGTCACCCTATCTCTCTGATTTAACCTCCAAAGATTGTCAAAAAATTCCCCCATCTCTTTCCAGAGTAAAAGCCAAAATCTTCTTAGAAAACGAAATCCTTTGAAAATGAAAAATTCTTATCACATGTTCTTTTGATGCATGAACCTTTGCCTTCACATATGTCCATACCACCAGCCCCTGATCTATATGGTAAAGTCAAATATCGATAAGTTCATATTTTTGCTAAGGAATGGTACTCATAATGGATAATTGGAAATCTGAGTACAGACCAAATTTGACAGGCATTGGATATAATGTACATTGCATATAAAATGATGTGCAAGAAAGGAAAATTTGATAATGAAGATTGCAAGGTGAGTATTCAATGTTTTACAAGTACATTGGCTAGATGGTGGCAGTAAAAATCATCTCCACCCATGTTGGCTACGTGGGGCTTGACCGAGGTTCAACAATGAGTTTGACAAGCAAATCCCAGTACTACTGGCCCTTTCGGCAACAATCCACGAAGTGCAGACTGAGGTCTCACTTGAAGTAGTATGGGAGGGTGCTGGAACCAGGTTTCTGCACCCTAGGGATGTCTTGATGAGGGTTCCGGAGGTTCATGATCCTAACCTGTGTGTTGCGCTGCCCCGCGCAACTTTCTATCCTTCGCAACCCGTGCGCACCTTTGTGAATACCATATTATCCTGATCCCAATCTTTAATGTGCGTTTATATTAGTGCTTTAACTTAGTTTGTGTAGGCCCAATATTCTTATTACTTATTCAACTTTTAGATAAGTTCGCGTAATCGAAAACAATATAAATGCATAAAGATAAACAGAACATAGAAATGCATGAACAGATGCACAATATTCTGAATCAACGTTTTCTTTATTAATAGTCAAGTTCAGTTCAGTTACAGACCCGACTCCACCCTGCGCACTCAGCTTCAGGGGTCCACGCACTCAACTGTGGACTCTACCAGGCCTCTGTGCACTCAGCTGTAGAGCCTCTTCCTACTACGACGACCCAGTACACTTCAGATCCGCTTCTATCCTCTAACCATGCCTTCGCATCTATCTATTACTTGCTTCCTCAAAACTAAGACTATCTTTACACTTAGAGCCTTGCTCTATTTATACAATCCCATTGTCCGCAGACCATGGGTAGGCCGATACAACTTTACATTATTTTAGGGCGGACAACCCTAGACTTTCGTGCTCCGCACCTGCATTTTGCGGAGTCTTTACATTACATTGACTAAAACTCGAGCTTTAAGCCCCAAAAACATGTCGTAGGGGGATACACTGCCTAACAGGCCCCCAACACAATCATCGTGACTCATCCCGAGTCACTTTGCTGGTGTAGCGATCTTTCCACGAAGTCCATCCAATAGGTCTCGCGTAGCTTGGGTGTCCACATCACACTGTTCGACTATCTGTTGTACTTATTGCACACGTATATCTGAACCTTCGTGAGCAGGGTCACATTCTTGTCCAACTGCATAAAGTTCCTGCATCTATGCTAGCTTACCTTCAATAGTAGCTATAATCGGAAAAGCTTCATCGATCCATGGTTGGATGCGTTCTTTAAGCAGGGCTTCTTTTTGGCACACGACGTCTAATTGGTCTTTCAGTGCTCTTGCCTGCTATAGTCTGGCGAGTCGTTGAGTAAGGACAACCGTCTGCATAGTGCCCCGGACATTGTCGTACTCTTGCTGCAATTCGTATGCCTCGGTCTTTAGGCGCTGCAGATTCGAGTCTTCCTGCAGGTACGTAAGCATGGTGAGTGCTTGCTCCAACAACCCAATGCAATCCTGTGTTGCCTGGACAATTTTCTCCAACCCCATCTAGATAGCACAGGTGCACTGCTCTCTGACTTTTGGGGGCATGGAAGGTTTCACCTTCAATCGCAACTCGACGATCTGTAGGTTCAACTCCAACTGAACCTTTGTCGTTTCCTCCCGGGCCTCGCGGACTCCGGCCGCCAATCGATGGACCCACTCTACTGCTGGTAGCTCTGTCGGCATGGCCAACTATGGGATGCTCTTGCATGCATCCTCTACGGCCCGCTCTAGTCCGCGGACCTGCGCAACCAACTCATCTCGCTGGATGCTAAGCTAGTCCATGATGATTTTCTGCTCATGCAGGACCTAGATCGCACGGCCTTCCCGGGCGCATAGCTCTTCGATGACCCCATCCTGCAGCTGGTACAAAATTTCACGTGGCAGGGCGGCCAAGTTCAAGTCAACGCCTTTCATGCTTCTCATCGCAGCCTGGTCACCCTCACTGACTGCTACTAGTGCGCCTTCGTGCAACAAGAAGGTGTTGCCCATAAGGGCACGCAGCATCTGTTTGGCCTTGGCGGTTCTTGCTGCGACGTACTAGGCCATTGTACCTGTTTGGGGGGGGGGGGATGTACCTATAAGCCTTGTAGCTGCATGTTGAGTGCCCCCAACACAATGTTCTGGTCCATCCTAAATTCCTGGAGCGCGTCCTTTGTGACCCCACGAATCGTTTCCCTGATGTCAAACAGATCACCTTCTGTGAGCGTGATTGAGTCGACGAACATTTTTGTGGCTTTTAACTTCTTCCTGGGAGCTGTTTTCTTAGGGCCACGCGACCACCTGAGTTGGGTTGATGTGGAACCAAGATCCGTGCGTGCTTCTGCCATATCCACTTCCCCGGTGTGCTGCCCTGTGGACATCTCCAGGCCCTCCTCGGGCTCTCTAGTTAGTGCTGTGGTGGTTTCTAACAATTGCGCCGTTGCTGTAGCATCAACCGTCTTCTGCTGTGCGGCTGCTTCTTGTTCCTGGAGCCTCTTTTCATCCAATTGCGTGATGTGCAGCTTGGTGTCCTTCTTTCTTTGCTTGGTTGTGGCCTTCTCCATTTCTGCCAAGTCCGAGGCGTGCCACTCCGGAGACCATGACTCCATTACTGCAAAGATCGCATCATCTGTTGTGATGAATAGAAGCTTCATCCATTGTTGTGCTGGATCCTCGCACGCCCGGATACACAGGTTATGCATATCTACCTTGAATTTTGTCGCACTCTGTAAGCTGTTATGAACCGTCGGGGACAAGTATGACCTTTGGTTAATTCACGTTCAGATGCTCGCCTCCATGAACACCCATAACACCTTTATCTCATGAATCATCTTCGCGTCTTTTGTAGCCCAGAGCGATGTGTACCTCGCGGCTTTGGGTAGACCATCCTCAATAGTGGGAAACTGGCTGTCCTCCGGCAGCTCCTCGACAACCAACATGATGAATAAGAGTAACCACGCATAGTGGAAGGTCTTACCCTACTCCTGGGCCTCCCTGCAATTCTTCAAAAACTCGTTGCAGAGGAACTATGCCTAGTTGAACTGGACCCCCTCTGCACACTGCTCTGCCAACGCAATCACAGACTCTGGTACTTCGTCGGCGTGACATTTCCTCATTAGCTTGTCGGCCAGCAGCTGGGTGGCTACGTGCACCCCTTTGTCTTTAATGCTTGCTATGGCGTACCCCTGCTTTTTCTTTTCTAGTTTATACTTGGCCTTTATGGCTTCTGCAAGGGCCAAGTCGCTGCTTTTTCCTGCTATGGCTGCGAGGTCGTGTCCTTTGAATGGTAGTCGAGAAATTCAGTGAATTAGGTTGGTCGTGATGGGAATAGGCTCCTCCAGCTAGAGAGACCCATCATGCACCAAGCACATCAGCTTCTTGATGATGAAAATCATGATGGGCACGTGATGGTAGTGGGGTATTCATCGCAGATGAAGTAACCCAGCCTTCTCCACACCACGCAACCATTTCTACTTCATTAACCTATCCACGGCCAAGTGTGAGAACTTCTCATTGTCCGCGAGCTCCCAATCCTCGAACTTCATGGTAAGTACTTGTCCCAACAGTGGACCTTCAAACCCTATATCATCGAGGAGAAGCGGGGTCTAGAGTTCACTCTTTGTGGCCTCTCGGTATCTTGGCTTTCCCCTTCCATGGGGGGACGTATGGAGGTAACTTTGTCGTGGAAGGCATTTAGGAGACATCCTCCACCTCATCGTCTTGCGCCTCAATTTGAGCGATTAGAGCTTGCAAGTCTTCCTCCTCCTCGTCTGTTTCAATGGTGACAACTTTTCCCTTCTCTGTCATTGACAATTTTCCAAACCATGGGTTTCTTGGGGATACACGGACTGGCCCCATAGTTTGCTTATCTTTCTGCAGCCGTGGCGTTCATGGTGACTTTGGAACTTCTAGCGCAACTGCTGCCTCTCCAAGCTCCTCATGGGCCATATGGGGCTTCGCGGTAACTTCGGCGAATTGCACTCTTGTTCTAGCAGCTGTCATTGTCTCTATACTTGAAGGTGGTAAGAGTACGCAGTGCTTAATGCTCTATACTTGTTCAATTCTCAAACAAACAAGTGTTGCCTTGTGGCTAGCCCTGGGGGTTTTAAAGCATCTTTTGAATTTGAATTTGTCCCTTCCCCCCACTTCTGAGTCATTAATGCCTTCTTAGCGGCAGATCGTCCCAACTCCAGCTCTTAATTAGTGTCTTAATTGCTTGCTGCCTGCTCCTTTTTGCCTTAAATTGGACCTCTCGTCATGAACAGTGACACCCACGGTCTACCTGCGCGGCAGCGCAGCCCCCTATTCGCGGGTGCAACACCTGTGACATATTGATCCTGCGCGCAACCTCCTATCACGCAGCTCCCATACAGACTCTTTTATAGTCCTGCGCTCTCTTTCAACTACTTGGAGCACTAAGACTATGCTCCCTTCGGCTAGTTAGGTGGTTGCACCACCTGTGTAAGGCTGCAATTCACCTTCCATCCTGATCTGTGGGAATTCCTTAATTACCCTCGTGACAGTCAGTGCCTCGCGAGGTTTCTTATGCGGTGTGTGCCCCTGGTTACTTTGTCTGGTAAGGTGCAGCCGTAGCCATGGTAGCAGAGTCAAACATACCTGGCGACAATCTTCTAAAGCAAGAGTTTGGCCGTTCATATCTTGTCTTGTCATTCTTAGTTTGTCGATAAGACCTGTTTGCGCGAAGTCGTTTTCCAGATCTTTGATCTCTGCATTTATTAACACGGTTTTCTTCCTCAGTCATACCTGACCTTCGAGTTCACAAAACTTAAGATTCCCTCGCTGAATGGTGTTGAAATTTGGTACCGGAGGACAGGTGGTTCCTTAAGGCTTTGATCTTTGGCTTAGGGAAAAGTGTCCAAAAGAATTTAATTTTTCTCCTAAAGTAACTGTATAATTTTTATAAAGTTAAATCTAATTTAAAAGTGACTTTAAGTGATAAGTTACTAAAGTCTAATTTTAAAGTGACTTTAATAAAGTCAATGTAAAATTAGAAAGGAAAAGTGACTTTGGAAATAAATGACTAAGTGAGTCTTTATTAAAGTGGGGTGAATTAAAAAATAGAAAGTGAGATTTAAATGAGCTTTTAATCTCAGCCCCTAGATCTCAATCTATTTCAGCCATTGGATTTAGGGATCACCCAAAAGTCACTTAGGGTTAGATTAAAGGAGGAAAAGGAGGAAAAATTCATTCATTCTTTCATGAGCAGATTGAGAGAAGGAGAGCAAGAGAGCAAGGGAGATTTCTGGACAAGGAGGAGAAGGAGACAGCAGCTTGGCACACATTCCAAGGCAGAAGTTGAGCAGATTTGTACAGCTGATTCAACACACAGTGAAAGGCTGATTTTGGCACGATTTTCTAGAAATCCGTACAACCAGTTTGCACAGAAATCGAGGAGTGGTTTGCACAGAAATCGAGGAGCAGTTTGCTGTTTTTCTGCACACAAATTGAAGTCCGTACAACCATTTATTGCAATCCATACAACGCATTTAATGCAGGATGTACAACAACATTTAAGGCTGAAAGTGGGCACAAAAATCGAGGAGGCCGTACAACATTTATTGTTGTCCTGTTTGCTGTAATTTCCAGTTTGCTGTGAGGCACAGGAAAAGAAATAAGTTGTAAATTTGTTTGCTGAATATTTCTCACTGTAAAAAAGGCATTTTCAGAAATAAAGAAGAGCTCTCAAACTGGTTTTCCCCAATAGTGGTAGGGGGTTTTTCCAGGGTCACCTTGACCAAAAATCACTGTGTTCAAATGTGTTAAATAACTGTTTGTACCTGCTGATTTTTTATTTCTGCATTTTTTAGCATTCTGTAAAATTTCCAGAATTTGTGTTTTCAACAAAAATTTATTTTTCCAGTTGTTGAATGTATGGATATGGGAGAGGGCATTTAACTATATGGGAGAAATAAGGTGAAACTAAAAACCGGGGTGGGAAATGAGAAATTTATACATGGTATCAGAGCTTGAGTGCTAAAGTGCAGTTTGGGACAGCAAGGAGGAAAATTACAGCGTGCTGATTTTTCACTCAGAAAATTCCAGCAAGTTGATTTTTCACAAACAACAGTTTTATCTTTACTACAGCAGTGCTATTTTTTTCAGTTTTAGGACAACAGGACGTCATTGGGATTGAGGGTGGAGGATAGGCTGGATGGGCATACAAATTATAGTGTTTGGAAGGAGAGAATGCAGAGTATCTTTGAGGAGGTAGAAGTTTGGGATATCATGGTGCATACCACACAAAACCCTGTTGTTGTGCCTACTGATGCTACTCGGTTGACTGAGTATAATAAAAAGAACAACAAGGGTAAGAGGCTGATTCTAGACGGAGTCAAAGACCATTGCATTCCTCATGTGAGAGGAAAGAGCAATGCCCATGAGATGTGGACAGCATTGTCCAATCTCTACCAGAGTACCAATGAGAACCGGAAAATGGTCCTGCAGGAGAAGCTAAAGAACATTAAGATGGGTAATGATAGTGCAACTGGATATCTCACAAATATTACTAATGTGAGAGATGAGTTGGCAGTAATTGGAGAGGCCATTCCACCCACTGAGTTGGTGCGGATTGCAGTGAATGGCCTCCCCCGTTCATGCATGAACTTTGCTGATGGGGTTTGTGCACGTGAGACCCTTCCCACATGGGAGAGGTTTTGGGATGATTGCATTCAGACAGGGATCAGGAAAGGTCAGCTTGGGGCAGCCAAGCGAGTTGAGCAGGATGAGGATGTAACACTATCAACAGGAAGCAAGAAAGGCAAAGGGAAGAAGCAGGCTTCCACAAGCAATGGTGGGGGCAAAGGCAAAGGTAAAGGTAAACAGGGTAACACATAGAAGGACTATTCCAAGGTGAAGTGTTGGAATTGTCAAAAGATGGGACACTATGCAGTTGTGTGTCCGGAGAAGAAGAAGGGGAAGAACTAGAGCGTGGCAGCTTCAGCAGAGGTTGAGGACTTTGCAGTTTGTTTTGACCGGGAGTTTGGGTTCACTGCGTATGAG
>APFE030481426.1:0-35338 GCA_000404065.3 Pinus taeda | reverse complement strand
TCATCAAATCAGAATGAAGACTGAAGACATTCCGAAAACAACATTTAGAACTCATGAGGGTCATTATGAATTTTTGGTCATGCCTTTTGGCCTTACCAATGCACCTTCAACATTTTAAGGTTTGATGACTTCCATTTTCAAACCATTCCTTAGAAAATTTGTGTTAGTATTTTTTGATGATATACTAATCTACAACAAGTCTTGGAAGGATCATGTTGAACATGTTGACAGGGTGCTACAACTATTGGAGGAGAAACAATTATATGCAAAAAGATCCAAATGTTTCTTTGGAGTATAAGAGGTGGAAATTTGGGTCATATTATATCTCATGAAGGAGTTAAGGTAGACCCTAGCAAAATTAAAGCCATTAAGGAATGGAAAATCCCCACATCCATAAAACATTTGTGAGGATTTCTCGGGTTGATAGGGTATTATTGCAATTTTGTTAAGAATTATGGGAAAATAGCAGCACCTCTAACAACATTATTGAATAAATATGCATTTTCATGGATTCCAGAAGCAACAAAGGCCTTCAAACATCTTAAAGAGGCAATGTGCCAAGTACCAGTCTTAGCTACACCAGACTTCACAAAAACCTTTACTGTGGAATGTGATGCTTTAGGAAATGGAATTGGTGCTATTTTAATGCAAGATGAAAGACCAATTGCTTTCGAAAGTCGTCAAATCAAGGGAAAGTATTTACACAAAGCTATTTATGAGAAGGAAATGTTGGCAATACTACATGCACTTAAGAAATGGTGACCCTACCTAATGGGAAGACACTTTAAGATAGAAACAGATCATGATAGCCTTAAATACTTTCTAGAACAAAGATTATCCTCTGAATAACAACAAAAATAGGTCACAAAGATGTTGGGTTATGAATTTGAAATCATCTACAAAAAAGGGAAGCAAAATGTTGTGGCAGATGCACTTTCAAGAAAGGATGAGGATGTGGAAGCATTGTTTTGCGCCATTTCTATTATCCAACCAGATTGGATAAACAAAGCAAGGGAGGAATGGAAGAATGATGAAGAACTATGGGCACTTATTCGAAAGTTACAACAGGATTCAAGCACATCTGATACATTTAGCTGAAAAAATGATTCGTTATGGTACAAAGATCACTTATACCTCTATAAGAATTCCCAACTCAAACAAAAGATTCTTCTGGAATTGCATGCTTCTCGCTTAGGAGGGCACTCCGGATTTTTAAAAACTTACCACAGGGTTAAGAATGAATTCTTTTGGGATGGCCTTAAATCAGATATTCAAAAGTTTGTGGCGAAATGTTTGGTTTTCCAACAGAATAAAACTGAAACAATTAAGACACCAAGTCTATTACAACCTTTATCCATTCCAAGTAAACGTTGGGAGGAGGTTTCAATGGCTTTCATCACAAGTTTACCCAAGTCTAAGGGAAAGAGTGTCATCATGGTGGTAGTTGACAGACTTACCAAGTATGCACACTTTTGTGCATTATCACATCCATTTAAAGCCAGTACAGTTTCTACTGCATTTATGGAAACAATTCAAAAGCTACATGGAAACCCAAGGATTATTTTAAGTGATAGAGATCCCATTTTTACTGGAAATTTTTGGACAAAATTATTTTCTTCTCTTGGTATTGAGTTAGCCCATAGCTCATCTTATCATCCTCAATTTGATGGGCAAACTGAGATAGTAAACAAATGTTTGGAAGGATATATTCATTGCTTTGTATTTGATAAACAAACACAATGGGTCAAATGGTTTCCTCTCGCTGAATGGTGGTATAACACTTCCTTCCATACTATAACAAAAATGACCCCATTTATGGTACTTTATGGATATCAGCCACCATCCATCACATCATATTTAAGAGAAAATTATAAGGTTCAAGCAGTGGAACATCACATCGAGCATCAACAACAAGTCCTCCAACTCTTGAAGGATAACCTGGTGTTGGCGCATAATAGAATGAAACAACAAGCAGATCAACATCACAGTGAAAGAAGTTTTGATGTAGGTGACCGGGTATTCCTACGGCTACAACAATATAAACAAATGTCCCTCAAGCAAGCTAAGAAGGATAATAAATTATCACCAAAGTATTATGGTTCGTAAAAGGTGTTGCAAAAGATTGGTACTATGGCATACAAATTGGAGCTTCCTGCAGATTCTCAAGTGCACCCAGTTTTTCATGTTTCATGTTTAAAGAAGGTTATAGGTGACAAGCTCCCAACTCAAACAATATTGCCAAAACTTGATGAGGAAGGAAAAATTATATTGGAACTGGAAGCAGTCATAGAAACAAGAACTCGATAGCTATGAAATCGATCCATTTCAGAGTATCTCATCAAGTGGAAGAACTTATCCGCTGAAGCTTCCACATGGGAGGATGATAATTTTATACAGAAGCATCCAGAACTACTCAAGCATTGAGGACAACACTTTTTTGAAGGAGAGGGGCATGTTAGGTCCCAATAATACTAGTGATGCCCCCATTACTATTGTAGTTGTATCCCTTATTAATATTGTTGTGCCCCTATTGTCCCCATATTGTTATTACTATGCCCCATATAATCCCTCTATTGTTATTTTTGTGCCTTTCTATTATTATTGTTAGGTCGGCTTGGTTATATTGTGACCCCTTAGACTCTTATATATATAAAAGGAGGTTTTGTCATTTGTATCATCCAAGAATTGTTTATTTGTGTAATGTAAAGGAGGTTGCCCCCTCAAAGAGGTTGAATTCTAAGGCGTCCAACCATCTTTTCTATCTTTTTGTACTGTGCTTTCAACTTTTCTCAAGAATTCATCCACCGCTGTAAATCCATCATATGTTGGCAGCTCTCAGGTCTCCGTTGTCCCGCAACGCAGTGATCTTATCATCATATTGCAATTTAGCGTTGTCACTTCGTGCAACCGATTCTGCCAGTGCTCTACTTCTTCGTCTAAATCCTAAGTGTAGGAGCTTTCACGCTCCCATGAAACTCTCCCATCTGCAGTCAAATTCACCCAATCTTGGTCTCGTGCATCTATCTCATCGTCGCTTTTATCATCGCGCACTGGTTCAGTGTAGCGTGCTCCTTCGGCTGGGTCCAGTGGGACTACTATGCGTAGTGACTTTTTCTCGAAGATCATCTTACGCTTCTTCAAATTGATGACTCCATTCATATCGGTGACCCAGTCTATTCCTAACAACGTGGGATAGGGATTGCTGTGATCGACAATCTCTATTACTTCAAAATCCGTCTGTGTGCTCGCGCCTTCAATATCAAATGTTACTCCTTGCAACCTTCCCATGGGAAAAATCTTCTGTTGGTTCACCATTCGTAATTGAATAGGGGACCACTATAACGCGGGCTTGCCCATGTGCTCCCATGTTTGCTTCAGTAACACATTCGTGTCCGACCCCAAATCTAGGATTACCTGAACCATTTCGTACTCACCAATCTGCGCAATTAACCTCATTTCTCTTCCAGTGCGCAACGCATGCTTTCCCAAATTCTATATGGCATGCGGTTCCCCTGACCCCGCACACCTGGTGATCAGTTCCTGTAGTCCTTTAACCGCCTTTTGTTGCGCAACAGTTTCATGCATGTCTCCAAAAAGGTAGTAAGCATTGAAGGATCCATTCCCGACTCTGGTTGATCCTTACTACCTGAAGTGGATGCCTCCATGAAGCTCTTCTTAGCTTCCATGAACATCTCCTTTGCGCGTTCTAAGTCAAACTTAGGTTCTTTTGCAGGAGCCTTGCGAACCCATGTATCTTCCTTTGGCTGCTTCCCCTTATCCTCCCCTGTGGTCACACCACTTCTGAGCATCATGTTCACATTCGGGTCTTCCTCACATGGTTCAAACCTCATCATTTGTATATTTTGAGTTGGATGAGGCTGGAATACCCCCTTTTCGTGCATCTGTGTGATCAACGTAGAACAATCTATTGTTTCATGATCAAATTGAGCACAATACAAACAGGATATCCTCGTTGAGTTGGTACAATCGCCGGCATAGTGCCCTAGTCCTCCACAATTGTAACAAATTAACTATCCATGGCCCCTTCCTAGTCCCATTCCTCCTCGTCCTTGGCCTTGCCCCTGAAATCTGGCGTGTGCCATTCTCGTAGCTGGGTTGAGGGCTCGCATTTCTATCTACATCCTATAGGCTGGGGTCTGATTCATCATTAACTCGTAGCTAGGACAAGTTCGCTCGTCGTGGCCTACCGACCTCCAAAAATTACAAAACAACTGCTGGGGAGTCTGTGTATACTTCTGCAACAAGTGACAATTATCTGTCATGTGTTTTCTTCCTATCTGACAGATCGTGCACCATAACGCGGGTGTCGCACTCAACCCTGCCTCTGCCTCTGGTCTCAATGGTATTGGCCCTCCTCCTGCCAAGTAGTTTGCAAACACTAGATAGTGATCCTTGTCATGGCCCTAGCCTTTGCATTTTATGCACCATACTTCCTCGCACGCCTTTGGCCGCAGTGCCCTATCCTGCTTCAAATTTTGCATTTCCAGGCATCGGTTCTGTAGTCTTGTATCGGAGTCTCATGCAACCTCATCGCCATTTCCAACGCTTCGCCCTGAGTGGAAAGTTTCTGTTGTGACAACGTCGTCCTCAAGTGCGGTGTTAGATATGCCACAAACCATGTGCGATGTTGTCCGTCCACTAGTGTCATATAGGCTTCACGGATCATACTCTTTAGCCGCTGATCCAGATCCCAAGGAGTCTCGCCCGGGAGCATCGTGATCTCTTTAAACCCGATGATTGATTGTGTTTCTGACTTTGGCCTGCTAAACTCTCTGTTTAGTGTGACCTGGATTTCTGCTATCCCTACGTTTGGGTGGTCATTAGAGTGCTTGATATATCATGTCAACGCGCGATCCTACAACGTGCTTACCAATGTAGCCTTCTTAATATTGTCATCTGTGACAACTTGCATTTTCCATACTGCTATTACTATGAACTAGAATTGGTCCATATCTTCGTTCCCTACTCCTTTGAATATTGGTAACTTGATCGCGCTCGCCATACTAAACTGTAGAGGTGGTGGAGGTGGAGTGGGTGGAGATGGAGGTGAGGGAGGTGGAGTGGGGGATGGCGTGGGTGGAGGTGGTAACCGCGGAATGCACTGCCTTATTAAACTGACCGCACTTCTCAGATAGACCTTAGCGAGCTCTTCCTCACTCTTCCTCACTCTCTCACGAAGGTGAAATTAAGGGACTATTTTCTAACTCTTCGCTACTTTTGTAGATATTTCCGCTCCACATTATCCCAAACATTAACGTATCTGCATAACCCGCTTTTCACACAATAGCATCTTAATTCAAGTATTTAAAGACTTAATATACTTACCTCGCGTTCCCTTGAAAAAGCGTCGTTCTGCTTTGCTATAGTTCACAGTCGTGTCTACCGCAAACTCAGTGATAAATCTTCCTATTATCCGGTCGAGCCAATGGTCCACAGCTCGCGCGATCTTATCTTCTGATGCCTCTAGTATGCGCACTAATTCTGGAGTCCACACTATCAGTTGGTTGAGCCTACACCTTCCCTGGCTGTCGGCTAACCTTGCGATCCACTCATATAGTTTAGAAGGAAAGGATGCAAAGAAAATCTCGTGGATTTCCGTATACACATAGCGATCTAGCCACTTTTTCTCAAATACTTGTGGAGTCCTGTTTTCCAATGTCGTGAACTCGTGAATCTTCTTGTCCGACCACTCTTCAATTTCCTTCTTTGATGGGTTCCAGTGGCACGACATTAGACATCCCTTAGGCAGATACTAGTCTCGGCAACAAAATCATTTGTTGGCTACGTGGGACCTAACCCAGGTTCAACAATGAGTTTAACCAAGAAAATCCCGGTACCACTGGCCCTTTCGGCAACAGTCTGCAGAGCGCGGACTGAGGTCTCACTCGAAGTAGTATGGGAGGGTGCTGGAACCAGGTTTCCGCACCATAGGGATGTCTTGATGAGGGTTGTGGAGGTTCGCGATCCTAACCTGCTCGCTGCTCTGCCCCACAGCTTTCTATCCTTCGCAACCTGTGCGCACTTTTGTAAATATTGTATTATCCTGATCCTGATCTTTATTGTGCTTTTATATTAGTGTTTTAACTTAGTTTTTGCGGGCCCAATATTCTTATTACTTATTCAACTTTCAGATAAGTTCGTGTAATCGAAAACAATATAAATGCATAAAGATAAACAGAACATATAAATGCACGAATAGATGCACAATATTCTGAATCAACCTTGTCTTTATTAGTAATCAAGTTCAGTTCAGTTACAGACACAACTTCACCCTGCGCACTCAGCTGCAGACTCTACTAGGCCTTTGCGCACTCAGCTGTAGAGCCTCTTCCTACTACTACGACCCAATACACTTCAAATCTGCTTCTATCCTCTAACCATGCCTTCACATCTATCTATTACTTGCTTCCTCAAAACTAAGACTATCTTTACATTTAGAGCCTCGCTCTATTTATACAATCCCATGGTCCGCGACCATGGGTAGGCTGACACAACTTTACATTATTTTACATTATTTTAAGGTGGACAACCCTAGAATTTCGCGCTCTGTGCCCGCATTTTGTGGAGTCTTTACGTTACATTGACCAAAACTCGGGCTTTAAGCCCCAAAAAAATGTTGTGAGGGGATCTGCTACCTAACAACCCATGATAGAAAAAATGTCGCAGGAAGTACCAAAGGATGAAGTAGGTGATGTTGTATATCATTCTTATGGCTCTACTCCAAAGAGAAATATGATAGGTGCTCTGACAACATTAATCCTAGAGCACTGGTGTGGCATTGTGAAAAATATTGTTGACAAACACTCATTAATCCTCATGAACATCAAATGCAAGAAGATGTCTCAGTACGAAGATTTTCGCAGAGAATGGGTGCAATAGATTTATGAAGTCAATGATAGTGAAAACCTGCTTTGGAAATAGGTATACTTATTTGCATTCACAAGTAAATTAGTTGCATTCACAAGTAAATTTGTTGAGTATCTAAGAACTCAAGAAGTTTTCCAGTTTCCATATGAATCCTACACATGGGGAGAAATGTATGCATTAATTACTAAAAAACTAGTAGGATTATGTACAAATATGAAAGTAAATAAATCAATTCAAAAAATTTCTAGATTATCGGATAACAGATCAATATGTTAGAAATATGGCATCTTTACAAATGATCTAGTAGTAAGGAAAAGGAAAGCTAAAAAAGTGCTCAAGAAATTTTCCAGCTAGGAAGGAGCACATTATAGTAAGTCAAATAAAGCATATAGGAGACAATTACCACATAATACCAAGAGAGTACAAAGAACTCACTATTTTTCTGCCACAAATATTCATCTACAATCCCATAAGAAATAAGCATGGGATAGAGTTGTCTACTGACAATGTGGCTAAAAGGGTCATCTAGCAAATAAATGGCCCCCTAGGAGAAGAATCCAAAATGCACAAAGAAAATAAATCTCAAGAAAAAAACTCAGAAAACACAACAGACACAAACACATTCGTCACAACTAATTCACCATAAATGTGACAAATATCAGTCATCCAACCATAATATTAATTAGTGTCCACATGCATTATTTCTTGTTAAAAAAGTGGTTCATATTCTAAATCATTGTTGTTGTGATGATAGTACTGAAACATCAAGTTTTAGTTCATAATTTTCCTTTGATCATGAACAAGAAGTTCTATTTATTGAATGTGATTATGATGATCCTAATCTTTGTAATTGAAACAATGATGATACAAAATTTGATTATGCATAATCTACAAACGAAAAAAAAAAAAAAAAGGCTCCTCCAAAACTAAAAATATATATGGCCGATGAAGATGACGATGATGAGGCAAAACATTCAAATTTAGGTAATGCTAGAGTCCCATCCTATCACTTCTTCAAATTTAGGTAAGTCAGATGACAAAAAGCCTTTATTTGTAGATTCCTCTTTTGAATGAAACACTAAGTCTTTCATCAGACACAATAGGGGAGAAAAACCTAGGACGCTTACTTTAAGTGATCTAGGCAATGAAATCAATTTACTGAAAAGGGAAATTGTTGAGTTGAAAAAGAAAATTACAGAAATAGAAAGGGAAGGAAAGTTGAAGAAGTCTACTCAGCCAAAAATCCAAATGTTGAAATGTATGAGGCTAATGTTTTATGAGGATTAAACCCTATGAGAGTTCTCACCATTCAGCATCAACAATTTCATTTTATGATTAATCTTGTCATTCAAGGGCACAAGTTTTCCTTATAAACATTAATTGATAGTGGATATGACATAAATGTTTTGAACAAAAAATAAATACCTGGTAGGTATTCGCAAAAGTCAAATAGGGAAATTATTAGGATTTGAGATAAGCAATTGAAACTCCAATATGACATATGAAAAGCAACCCTCTACTTTAATATTTACTGCATAAATATGAAATTTTCAGTATCGAATATCGCTATTGACTACATATTGGGAACATCATACTTAGCAATCGTTGAGACACATGGATCTATTAGATTTAAAAATGGAAAAGCAAGGTATTTCATAACAATCCTTGCAAACAATAATTAGCCCCTCAACATCACTCTTCCATTTATCTCTTCACCAAGGATATCCACAGTGGTTCAGGTAATGGAAGACCTAGAAAAAGTTGAAACCAAGATGAAAAATATTAAAAATGAGAAGGCTAACATAAGGGTTGGACAAAGGTTAGCAGAGGAATCAGTTAAGACACAGATCCAAGAACTCCAATAGAAACTTAAGGCTGAAATCTGTGCAAAAGAACTAAATGCCTTTTGGCATCAGGAGCAATATTATGTGGAATTTCCATATAAAACTGAGTATACTGGTAAACCTTGCAAAAGTTGTGCAATTCCTATGAATGAAGAATATCAAAGGCTATTTCCAAAAGAAATCCAAAGCCTTTTGGATAGAAAGCTAATTTGGGAGTTGGGTAGTCCCTGGAATTGTTATGGCTTCTATGTTAATAAATATTCAGAGAAAATTTGAGGGGTACCCTGCCTGGTCATAAATTACATACCCCTCAATGTTGTTATGGTCGATGACACCTAACAAAATCCACACAAGGCATGTTTAATTTCTAGAATACTAGGTACTAGAACCTTCTCCAAATTTGATATGAAGTTGAGATTTTGGCAAGTCTCAATTAAGGAAGAAGACAGATTTAAGATTGTCTTTAGTGTGTCTACAAGAAATTACAAATGGAATTTCATGCCATTTGGTTTGAAGAATTATCCCTTCAAATTTTAGAGAATAATGGATCACGTATTCAAGCCTTAATTTGAATGGTTATTAGTGTTGGCATTATGATACAAGTGTTGTCCTTGATGGCAACTCACTCACAGGACAATTTAATTTTGGTAAAATGCAACTCACAGTACAACAGGTATATTCAGAGGCAACAGGGCAGTGGTACAGAAGAACAAGAAGATGAAACTGAGTCTACTAATCAAAATAAAGAAGGCAAAGGAAAAGGTCGATAAAAAGCAATTTAAGAAGTATACGCAGGTCCACTTAGTGAAAACAACATATACACACTGGTCCACAGAACAAAAAGAGCGTATACGTATACATGCACTCCCACAGGAAGAAAAGCATGTACATGTTGGAAAACCAAGGTTTTGGTCCAAGGTATTTGGTCGGTGGTATTGACCCTAGCTATTTGGTCCGAGGTATTTGGTATGTGGTATTGACCCTAGGTATTTGGTCTAAGGTATTGGTCCTAAGTGGTTTTGGTCCAAGGTATTGACAAAGGGCCTAAAGCTATATAAGGAAGAGAAGATCATAAGGCAAAGTGTGCAAATGTATGAGTTTTTGAGGAATACTTCTATCTGAAGTATATTCTATGTTGCAGGGGCTATGTTTGTGATTTGATCTGAAATACTTTGTGAACCTTGAATTCAATATTGGATCAAGATCATGAGACCTGAAATGACTTATTATTGGATGATCTGATATTGATTGGCCTAGATTTGATTGTGTACACCTAGTTTATTTTTTAAATGTCGTGATTTGGGTTTGTCTGAAGTTCAAAAATGCAACAAAGTTATGAGTTGATATTTGCAGATATGTACATTGGTTTGTCTCTTCAAAAGCGCATGTACATGCAGCTTATACTCTTCAAAATAGCGTATACAAAAGAAAAGCTTCTTTTTAAGATCTAATTGATATATCTAATCAAATTTTGTTGTTTCACTGTTGTCTGTCAATGAAGTCTTCTTAGGTCTGAATGTAAAACTGAATGCATAAAGAGGTTGGTATTTGATTGATTGATTGTATAAGTGAGAAGAAGTGATCTATGTTGTTGCCTGTGTAAAGCTCTGTAAGTTGATAGAAGATGTTCAGTATATTGTTGGGTGGTACAAACTTGATTCAAAAGTTTATGTTTGCAGTAGTTTTGAAGGTATACACAGGTTTGATTAACAGAAGTAGCATATACATGCAGTTTGGGTTCGGCCAAGTAACGTATACAGTCCAATGCATGGTTTGTCAGATTACATCTAGTTCTGAATGATGATGCAGGTTTTTGGGTTTAGCACAGTGTTCTGGTGTTAGTGATCTGATTGTTCAGATCAACTGAATGTTGGTTGATGCAGTTTAAGTTTAAAAGTTTTTTATGGGTCTAGTATGAAAATTTGATGAAACGAGACCTTCATGTGTATTGTTATATACCAGGAGAATCCAGTCTGAAAATTTATGAAACGTGGTCCTTGAAAGAAGAAATAATTTCGTAGCCTTCTGTAGGTCGGCACTTACGTACTAGTAATCAAATTGGCTAGTACAAGAGCTAGGGGGTTGCAGCTCCCTTCCAGTAGAAGCTGGAAAACGAGAGAAGGTTGTATCCTTCTACAGGTGGGTGCCTGCGTACTGGTATGAGTCTACACCAGTACAAGATTGTAAACAGATTCTCTTATTATTAAAAGAAGACAGAGATGACAACAGCTGGTGGTTTTCACCCACATTGGGTTTCCACCTTAAATCTTGGTGTTCATGTGTGTTTCTTATGTGTGATGCTTTATTTTGTTTTTACTGCACTGTCTAATAAGTCACAGATGCACTAGTTTAAGATCAACACATGATAAATTGTCTAAATCACAAGTTCTCTGGTTATACGTTGGTTTCTCTAATCACAATTGTGTGTACATGCTAGTTCACTTAACTAAAGGAGCTTATATAAATTTGTTTGGGAGATAAAATTATTGATCTAATAACACTGATTCACCTCCCTCTCAGTATTATTTCCAACAATTGGTATCAAAGAAGGTCCTTCAGAAGAAGCTTGATCGCTTGAAGGTAGATCTTTTAATATGAATAATCACGAAGGCATGGGATCCATCATACCACCAATCGTCAATGGGAGACACTTAATATATTGGAAAATAAGAACCAGATCCTATCTACAATCGCTTGGAACCGATGTTTGGGAAATTGTGGAAGGAGGATATCAATTTCCAGCAACAATTCCTACAGACTCTCCAGGTAAGAAGTTATACGAAACTAATGCCAAAGTTGTCAATACATTACTGGGAAGTCTATTAGAATCAGAATTTGTCAAGGTCATGCAGTTCAAGACAACCAAAGAAATATGGGACAAAATCATTCAGAGCTATGAAGGAGACTCTCAGGTAAAACATGCTAAGCTTCAAACTCTCAAAATTCAATATGAAACTCTTAAGATGCATAATGATGAGAGTGTATCCAGTTACTTTTTACGTATAGATGAGATTGTTAATTGTATGAAAAATATGGGTGAAGAAATAGAGGAAGTTACTTTAGTTGAGAAAATTTTGAGATCTTTGTCTTCTAAATTTGAGTCAAAAGTGTCTACCATAGAAGAAAAATAAGATCTTCAGACTATCATTGTGACTCAACTTCATGGAATCCTAACTGCCTTTGAAATGAGAAAAGGAGGTCCATGAGATATGAGAGAAGCCACATTTAAAGCATCAACAAAGGGAAAAGGAAAGGAAGAGAACAGAGAATCAGGACACATTTCTGAAGAAGAAGAAGACGTAAATTTTGTCAAGAAGCTTCAACGGGGTTCTGGATGGTTCAGAGGTAAGATACCTTTCAAATGCTTTACTTATGGTAGAGTTGGTTATTATGCTGCCAAATGTCCTCATAAAGATAAATATGAAAAAGGAAATGAATATGCAAAAGGCAATAGGAAACAGGTTGTGAATAGAAGGAGTTACTATACGCATGAAGATAGTGATGGTTTATCTAATAGTGATGAAGATGAAACTGAACAAGATTATAGAATTCTCATGGCTTATGATAATGATGATTTCTTGGATGCATTTGAAGAGGAAGACTTTCATGAAGAAATCACTAAACTCAAAATCTGTTTAGAAGAAAGAATATGATCATAGATACTTTGACATACCAACTTGCTGAAAGAGAAAAACACAATGAAAATCTAGAATGTGAAATTGTGGGTCTAAGAAAATATCTTGAGAAGATAAAATCTCCAAATATTATATTTCCTAAAGGATCATAAACTTTAAATGAAATTATCAAAGTTCAGTGTTCTCCTCTGATAAAGACAGGTCTTGGATACACTGAAGAATCATCTCAATCACAGAAGCCATCAACCTCCACCAGAAGCTATCTTGATGCAGCAAAGACTAGTGAACAATATGTCAATCCTCAGCAAAGGCCTAAAACTAATCATCAGGGAAATCATACTCAATTTACTCCAAGGATGAATATCAATAGAAGCCACAACCAATAGGTAAACAATGTCAAAAGATTCGATGGTCGCAGAAACTTCTTTAATGGGCAATGTTTTTCATGTTATAAATTTGGGCACAAAGCTGCTCAATGCGTTGCTTACAAAACCATCATGACTAGAGAAGCACGAAATCAAAGGAGTATAATAGGAATCAAGAAAAGTTCCTATAATAACTTTTCTCCTCTTGAAAATAAAATAGAATGCTTGATTTGTAACAACTTTGGTCATGAAGAATCTGAATGCAGGAGCAAATTTCGCCCAACACTTCAAAAGGATCAAACCCCATTAAATCCCAAGATATGGAGAAGGAAGGAATCTCAATCAGAAAAATGTGGTATAGCCTTGTATGCAGAAGGACAAGAAAATCATTGGTACATTGGCAATGGATGCTCCAAACACATGACAGGTGATAAAGAGAAACTTCACTCATATAATGCTTTAGAAAAAGAAAATAATGTCTCATTTGGAAATGACACTCCAGCTGTCATTAAAGGTAAAGGTTTTGTTTTCTTGAAAGAAAATGTTAAAGTTGGAAATGTTATGTATGTTTATGGTTTAAAGCATAACCTGTTGAGTGTCAGTCAAATGTGTGATCAAAAAAATGAAGTGGTGTTTCAATCAAACGGATGTGTTGTTCGTGAGCTTGATACAGGAAAGACCGTGATCAAAGGTACAAGAACTCCAAACAACTTATACATACTCAAAGGAGGACAACAACAATGTTATCTAAGAAAAACAGATGAAAATTGGTTGTGGCATAGAAGATTGGGACATCTAAGCTTTGCTCAAATAAGAAAAGCATGCAGGCTCAAGGCAGTTCATGATCTTCCAGATATTAGCATCCCAGAAAATACCATATCCAAACCATGTCAAATCGGTAAGCAAACCAGAGTTCACTTCATTGCAAAGGAAGGGTCAGCAAGTAAGCCTCTTGAAGTTATCCATACTGATTTATGTGGACCAACAAGGAAAAAGTCACCTCGTGGAGAAGAATACTTTATTTTGTTTATTGATGATTTTTCCAGAATGTGTTGGATGGGTCTTCTAAAACATAAAGATGAAGCATTTGAAAACGTTAAAGCCTTCAAAGCTTTGGTTGAAAATGAATCAGATCGAAAAATCAAATGTCTCAGATTTGACCGAGGGGAGAATTCATATTAGATGAATTCTTTGACTTTTGTGAACAACATGGAATAAAAAGGCAATTCTCCACCGCAAGAACTCCTCAACAAAATGGTGTGGTAGAAAGGATGAATAGAACAGTTCAACAAATGGCTCGAGCTATGTTAGATGAATCTGGAACTCTTGCAACCTTCTGGGGTGAAGCTACATTTGTTGCCATGACTAAAAGCGAATGTTTGGGTAAATAGCACTCAAACTCCACATGAATTTTGGTATGGTAAGCCTCCTACTATAAAATACTTTAAAGTTTTTGGAAGAAAATGTTTTATCAAAAGGACTGATGAAAAACTTGGTAAGTTTGAACCCAGAGTAGACGAAGGTATTCTTCTTGGTTATTCTTCCGGAAGTAAAGGATACAAATGTTATAATAAAAGACTTCGAAAAAATGTTGAAAGCATTGATGTTGTAGTTGATGAAGCGTGCAGAAATCCAGAACATATGAAATCAACAGAGGAATATGACAATGAGGAAGATGGGGATTGCTTTCTTGCATCAAATCAAAATGATATTGAAGAAGAAACAATGAAGCACCAGAAGAAGATACAACAGATAGGGAAAAGACTCCATCCAGGTATGTTTAGAAGAATCATCCAGGATCTCAAATTCTAGGAGAAAAAGGGTCTAGAGTACAGACAAGAAGAACTCTTACAAGAACCTCAAGTTATTTAGCATTACTATCCTTCACAGAACCTCAGAATGTAAATGAAGCCTGCAAAGATGAATTTTAGGTCAAAGCCATGGATGAAGAATTAGATCAAATTGAAAAGAATGATACTTGGGAGTTAGTTCCTAGACCTCATGATAAAAAAATTATACGAACAAAATGGATATTTAAGAATAAACCGAATGAAAATGGAGAAGTTATTAGAAACAAGGCAAGACTTGTTTGCAAAGGGTATGCCCAACAAGAAGGTATAGATTTTGAAGAAATGTTTGCACCTGTTTCCAGAATTTAAGCCATAAGGATGTTTCTTGCTCTTTCCAGTTTTCGAAAATTCAAAGTATATCAAATGGATGTAAAATCAGCCTTTCCTAGTGGAGATTTAGAATAAGAAGTTTATATTGAACAGCCAGAAGGATTCATTCTTGGAAATGATGCAGAACTTGTATGCAGACTTAAAAAGGCTCTCTATGGTCTGAAACAGGCTCCAAGGGCTTGGTATTACCGCCTTGACAAATATCTACACCAACAAGGTTTTACAAAAGGTTTTGCAGATAGCAATTTATACACAAAGATTGAAAATAATAAATTGCTAATTATTGTTGTTTATGTTAATGATATCATTTTTGATAGAAATGAAGAATCTATGAGTCAGAATTTTGCTTCGGTAATGCAGAGAGAATTTGAAATGTCCTTACTTGGTGAACTTACTTATTTTCTTGGTCTACAAGTTCAGCAAACAAAAGATAATATCTTTCTTTCACAAACCAAATATCTCAAGCAGATCCTGAAAACGTACATAATGGAAGATTCTAAACCAGTATGTACTCCATTGGTAACAGGATGCAATCTCAGCTCTAATGATGAATCACCAGCAGTAAACCAACCAACTTACAGATCTATGATTGGAAGTCTGCTTTATCTAAAAGGTACCAGACCTGACATCATGCATGCAGTAGGAATTGTTGGAAGGTTCCAAGCAAATCCAAAGGAATCATATCTCTATGCAGTCAAAAGAATTTTCAAATATCTTCAAGGAACTCAGGACTTTGGACTATGGTATCCTAAAGACACAGAGTTTACTCTTCATGCATATACAGATGCAGATTGGGTACGAAGTGTTGATGATCGAAAGAGCACTAGTGGTGGTGCATTCTATATGGGTTCCTGGTTAATGTCTTGGTTCAGAAAGAAACAAAGTTCGATTGCCTTATCTACAGCTGAAGCAGAATATGTGGCTGCTGCATCTTGCTGCACACAGCTACTTTGGATGATGCAAACTTTTCAAGACATTCAGATCACATGTACTCCACCCATTTCCATTCTATGTGATAATACAATTGTCATTAGTATTTCAAAAAATCGAGTCAAATTGGGATATGCTCCCATTTTCTACGAGAACAAGTGCTTGAACAAAAGGTCAAATTGGAGTATGTTCCCTCCAAAGAATAGGTTTCTTATATATTCACTAAAACACTTCCCAGAGAAACATTTGAATATCTCAGAAAAAAGTTGGGAGTAGTTGTTGCATCACCCTATTGTTAAATCCAAATTTTCAAAGAAAGGTTACTAAACGCGGGTTTCATGAAGTATAGTCACGTATACACACGGGTTTCTATGGCTGAAGAAGCGTATATGTTTTTCTAACAGAAAAATAGTGGGTCAGACTCTGTTATGGGTGCTTTGTCTGATGTTGATGATTACACTCTGGCGATATACTTTGTCCATTGATTTTATCTAACTGACAAAGATGTCTTAATGAATGACTTGTTGACAATGCATAGCTACCACAGGTTCAAGGGGAGCATTAGCCTTCACACGCATTTTGCATTGTTGGCATTATGGTTGCTGAGTCCAGCTATGGCTTTAGATATTTATACAATTTTTTGCTTAAGTCATGTAAAGGTCTAGGGTGTGATATGACTTATCATACATTTGAATGGGTCCTTTCAGACAAATGATGTAATTTGTATCCCCACTTTGCATGGGATGGATGATGTAATATTTATTGTATTTCTGTCATGTATAAACAATTGGTATATCCCCACTTGGTTGGGTGGATGAGTCAAATGTGGTGTATTCCCACTTGGTTGGGTGATTGATGTATGTATGAGTCACTGATCATAAGTAGGTCATACTCACTTAGTTGAGTTATAGAGTCATGTTATTCTTTTGAATCATATCTCTGCAGACTCGACATGTAATCAGGGGGAGCATGGACAGTATAATGTATATCAAAGGAGGACAGTTACTTGGTCTGCCCTTTGCCCTTGATGTCAAAGAGGGAGAGTATTTTGGTGAGAGTATTTTGGTGTTGCATGTTATCTCTAACATTTTCTACAGCTTGCAGTAATCAACACCATCATGGTTGCCATCAAGTCCAAAGGAGGAGATTGTTGGCATTATGATACAAGTGTTGTCCTTGATGGCAACTCACTCACAGGACAATTCAGTTTTGGTAAAAGGCGACTCATAGTACAACATGTATATTAAGAGGTAGCAAGGCAGTGGTACAGAAAAACGGGAAGATGGAACTAAGGTCTACAAATCAGAATAAAGAAGGCAAAGGAAAAGGCTGATGAAAAGCAATTTAAGAAGTATACGTAGGTCCACTTAGTGAAAACAACATATACACGCTAGTCCACAGAACAAAAAGAGTGTATACATATACACGCACTCCCATAGGAAGAAAAGTGCGTACATGTTGGAAAACCAAGGTTTTGGTCTGAGGTATTTGGTATGTGGTATTGACCCTAGGTATTTGGTCCGAGGTATTGACCCTAGGTATTTGGTCCAAGGTATTTGTCCCAAGTGGTTTTGGTCCAAGGTATTGACAAAGGTCCTAAAGATATATAAGGAGGAGAAGATCATAAGGCCAAGTGTCCAAATGTATGAGTTTTTGATGAATATTTCTATCTGAAGTATATTTTATGTTGTAGGGGCTATGTTTGTGATTTGATCTGAAATACTTTGTGCACCTTGAATTCAATATTGGATCAGGATCATGAGACCTGAAATGACTTATTATTGGATGATCTAATATTGATTAGGCTAGATCTGACTGTGTACACCTAGTTTATTCTTTAAATGTTGTGATTTGGGTCTGTCTGAAGTTCAGAAATGCAACAAAGTTATGAGTTGATATTTGCAGATATGTACGCTGGTTCGTCTCTTCAAAAGTGCATGTACACGCAGGTTATACTCTTCAAAATAGCATATACAAAAGAAAAGCTTCTTTTTCAAATCTGATTGATCTATCTAATCAAATTTTGTTGTTTTACTGTTGTTTGTGAATGAAGTATTCTTAGATCTGAATGTAAAACTGAATGCATAAGGAGGTTGGTATTTGATTGATTGATTGTATAAGTGAGAAGAAGTGATCTATGTTGCTTCTTGTGTAAAGATCTGTAAGTTGACAGAAGATGTTTAGTATATTGCTGAATGGTACACACTTGATTCAAATGTTTATGTTTGCAATAGTTTTGAAGGTATACACAGGTTTAATTAATGGAAGTAGCATATAAACGTAGTTTGGGTTCAACCAAGTAGTGTATATAGTCTGATGCATGGTTTGTGAAATTACAGCTAGTTTTGAATGATGATGCAGGTTTCTGGGTTCCGCACAATGTTTTGGTGTTAGTGACCTGATTGTTCGAATCAACTGAATGTTGGTTGATGCAGTTTAAGTTTAAAAGTTTTTTATGGGTCTAGTATGAAAATTTGATGAAACGAGGCCTTCATGTGTATTGTTATATACCAGGAGCTTCCAGTCTGAAAATTTATGAAACGTGGTCCCTGGAAGAAGAAAGAAGGTCGTAGCCTTCTGTAGGTCGGTGCCTACATACTAGTAATCACATTGGCTAGTACAAGAGCTAGGGGGTTGCAGCTCCCTTCTAGTAGAAGCTGGAAAAAGAGAGAAGGTTGTAGCCTTCTGCAGGTGGGTGCCTGCATACTGGTATGAGTCTGCACTAGTACAAAATTGTAAACCGATTTTCTTATTATTAAAAGAAGACAGAGACGACAACAGCGGGTGGTTTTCACCCACATTAGGTTTCCCTCTTAAATCGTGGTGTTCATGTGTGTTTCTTATGTGTGATGCTTTATTCTATTTTTATTGCATTATCTAATAAGTCACTGATGCACTGGTTTAAGATCAACACATGATAAATTTTCTAAATCACAAGTTCTCTAGATATATGTTGGTTTCTCTAATCACAGTTGCGTGTACACGCTAGTTCACTTAACTGAAGTAGCATATATAAATCTGTATGGGAAATAAAATTATTGATCTAATAATGTTGATTCACCCCCCGCTCAGTATTATTTACAACAACTAGTCTATATTGTTGATGTGTTAATTTTTCCTATATTAGTTGATGACCACCTTAAGCATGTTAAAAAAAAAATATAGCAGATAAATATTAAATTCTTGGGACATACCATCTATAATGGAAAAATCACTCTGCAGCAACATGTTGTTGACTTTTCTAATACAATCCGAGATAAAATTACAGATAAGACACAATTGCAAAGGTTCCTGGGTTTCCTTAACTATTTTTGTAATTTCTATAAGCATTTTTCTGAAAACCGCAAAATTTTAAATGGTTGATTTAAGAAAGAACCTCTTCCATGGAGAGAGGAGCACACACAAGTAGTAAAAAAGATTAAAGAAAACATCAGATATCAGCCTCCATGTAGCAGATGAATCCATGCCTAAAATAGTAGTGTTTGATGTTAGTGAACTTGGATGGGGTGGTGTACTTGAGAAAAATAAGAGTAATAAAGAACAAATCATTCAATTTGCTTCTGGTAGCTAGCTTGATGCTGAGAAAAACTATTCTACTATTGAAAAGGAAGTCAAAGTTTCTTAGAATGTAGTTGATAAATATGAAGTTCACTTAATAAACACAAGGTTTATACTAACAATAGATGCATCTGATATGAAGAAGGTTCTTAGCAAAGAAATCAAAGAATCAGGAGAGGCAAAGTTTGCTCGGTGGTAGGATTTATTTACTAACTTTGATTTTGATGTGAAGCATATAAAGGGCAGTGAAAAGTGTATTCCAAATTTCTTGAGCGGAGAAAATCTGGAGGATCCAATCCGTTCCATGGTAATAGTTACAAAATGGAAAGATAATGATGAGATATGTAGATAAATTCCTAAAACAAATTCTTGGGATCAAAATTGTAGTGAATGGGAGTCATCATGACAACTCCACCATACTCATGTTTTAGACACAATTCTACAACTTTGCAATGATATTCAACACTTGGTCCCTAAATGGACGTTTTTTTTGCAACTAGGAAGATGGACACCCCTTATGGTCCACTAGAATGCAAGCCATCTTGATAACTAAGCAAAATATGCTCTCACCAATCATTTTTTTGATATTATTGAAATATGAAGACAAGAGGATATCGAGGAAAATAATTATCACAAATATTTTTCCTTAAATAGGCCAAGAGATCCTAATTGGACAAGACAATTGACTCAAAGAAATCCATAATGTTTTTTCCCTGGATCTGTTTACAATTTCAAAGGGTACACTAAGTTATGGTGGGACTTTCTTTGTTGAAGTGATGAACATAAGGATATGATATCATGCTAAAGTTTGGAGCTCTACATGCCAATCAAATGGGACATAAACTTGACTAGTTAAGACACTGATGAAATCATTTTGGAATAAAGTGAAGTTTCATACATCTAGTGTATCTACAGAGGAATTACACTCGTAATATATTAAAATAATACAAAGACACATAAATTTGCACAGATGAGCATATTTTGGACAAGTACATCGAATGCCATGATAAATGGCTTGTCCGGGTGAAAGTCATGCACTAGGTCATCCTTGGTCGCCCAATGACTGTATGAAGAATATATACCAAGGCATGGGACATTGGACCTTACCAACACCAATGTTTTGGACTAACAATGTTTAATGAATAGTCTTAATATGGTTGACAGATGATGTCATATAAATTTTTCGTGGGTTTTTCGGGTCCAAAACCTCCACTATGTAAAGAATAATATCTATGTGAAATTTCGTTCTCATGGGATTTACGAAAAAGCATCCACAATGTGAGGATATTTTGTACTGCAAAATATTTCTCATGGGCTTTGATATGAAAAGCATCCACTTTGTACATTGTAGGAAAAGAGTAACTAGATTCTTATAGATGGGCCTAACTTAGCTATAAAGGAAAGGGAAGGATGAGTTCTTCCTCATCTTTTGGAAAGTCTTAGGAGTCAAAAGTCTAAGAATCTTGTGCATCAAAACTTAGAGTCTAGTGTGAACCTAAAGTGGTCAGATTTTCATAGGAGCCAATTCTATATGTTCTATATATATACCCTTTGTGATCATTCCATGATATAATAGATAAGTGTTTGCAGACACCTTGATCTAGAATTATTCAGGAACACAATAAAATACAGATATAGACATAACACAAAGATGCAACAGAAATAAAACTTCATTTCATTAATATCAAAGAACTGAAATATGCTTACATACAAAATGGAAATAAATTAGCTCGGGCGATGGTAGCTTTATCTCTGAGAAGAGATGTGGTGGCTACATGCCTCTGAACTATGTTACAATGAGGTTTGATGTCCTTTTTATCATTGAGAAACAATTAGAAACCCTAAACATCCAAAAACCTAACCCTAGGAGATGAAGCGCCAAAAGCTTGTGGGCCTTATTGGGGTAAGTTGGAACATCAACTGCCCGGGGTCGTAACTTTGGCATACGATCTCTATTTGGCTATCATAATATCTTGTTTCAAAAATCTCAAAGAGAAGTCCGAAAACAAACAGTAAACTGATTTGAAACTTTTTCAGTCTCTCAGTTTTCCTTAAAAATATCTTTTTGTCCCTCAAAACGGTGCTGGAAGTTTAGGACCCAAAAAAATGCCAAAAATAGTAAGTTGTGCTACAATTAAGGAAACTGAAAAGAAACAACGATGGGGATCCAAGTGGACTAGGTGGGTGGCCACCAATATCCACCTGGATCACATATGTTTACCAAATCTTTCCCATCATGTTATTCTGTTGATGGATTTATGAATGTATTAATGTTTTCTTCGAAGTTCATTAGAAGTTCGCTCAGGATTGTGAAAGTGTCATTGTAGCTTGTGAAGGCAAGAGGCCATGTTGAGAGCTTTAACACGTTGAATTTGTCAGAAGGTTCATGTACAGGTTCATGTACAAGTTCATGTAGGAGAAGCATTCATCTGTAAGCTTTAGTCTTCGTCGAAGGAAGCCTTTGCTGCAAAATGGTAGAGATAAATGCAACTCATTACATATTTTGTTGATTGCAATCACCATGAATATTTAAGGTTATGCAAGTTGGTTATGCATGTTGACTAGTAAATGTGCATTCTTCAATAAAATATTAATCTAAGGTTTTGGGTTGATGTTGCTTATAGAATATCACCTCTTTAAAAAAGGAGGAATGGTAAGAGAAATACAAGGAACTAATCATATAGTTGTTAGGATATTCCGACACATAGGAAATAGTTAAGTATAACTTGGTCTAGTATAGAGTTAGGTAAAGTGTGTTTCTTTACTATGTACTTTTGTAACTTACAATCCGACGGTCACGATATGTAGTGATCTAACGGTTCATTCTCTCCTCGGTATTACCGACACTTGATCCGTGGCTTAACACCCGATTGGTCCATGATCTCTATTTAAAGAGCATGGAGGGTCATTTGTAGGTTAACTATTCATGAGAGAAGCTTATGTAAATTTTCATTCTTTTATTAATAAATTTCCTGAACTGGCCGCATTGGCTCAGGCCGTGGACTGTTTCCCTCTTTGAGGGTTTTAACCACGTCAAAAATACCGGTGTATTGATCTGTGATCTGTTTGTGAGCGGTGTCCTTTGGTGTTCTGTCTGAGGAACTCACCCTGTAAATTCCTACAATAGTGTCATTAACTAGTATTTCTTTTAATCTAATATCTCTAACATATTAATGAGGAAGATAAGTTGAAATTTAAAATTAAATCTTAATCTAGATTTCTTATGTGTGCAAATGGTTATTTTATTTTCGCTCAGAGTTAACTAGTGTGAGCAAGTTGATTTTCTAAAAACAATTACTGGAAAAAAAATGAAATTGATTGGGTTATTTCATTTATAGATATTTGTCTTGAGTTGCTTTTAGTTTCATTTTATCATCAATGTGATTATATATCCTTGAGCATGCACTATTAATTATAGAGGAAACATCATCCCTGAGGATATCCCATTGTATCGCCTAGAGTGTAAGATCATACAACCCCAATCAAAAGAATTTTTATTATTGTTACAATGACTTATTAAAGCATGGGTTTCATGCTTGGGTCATAATTTTAGTAGTCAAAGTCCCCATTGTGGACTCCTAGGATTAATAAAGAGTCAATAGAGTCATTGTGTATTTTATGAGACCCTTATTGGGCTTCAAAACGATGTAAAAGGATTTATTATTGAGTCAAAAATTATCTATGTGACCTCTACACCAAGTTGGCCTAAAGGAAACTAATTCGACCTCACCTGGAGCTTATAAATAGAAGGAGGTTGAATTCATTTGGAGCAACTCATATCAAGCTAGTTCAATATCTCTAGTGAAGCTGGGAAAAGTGTGAAGTGGGTCAAGAAAGGCAAAAGAAGTGCGAATTGGGTCAAGGTGAAGGAGAAAAGGAAAATCGAAGTTTTGGTGGTGTTCTCTCTCTCTTTCATGCCCTTGTTTGGGAGATCGAAGTCTTTTCTTATTGTTGTTGCGAGTTGTTGCATGTTGCTACTGGATGTTGCTACATAATCAAAGTTGTTAGAGTGAAGTTGTTGTTACAAGATGTAGTGCCCCTCTCTTGACCTTGATATGACATGACATTAACAGTGATTTAGCCTCAAGGCTCACACATTATTCTTTGGGGACCTCAGGTTGGGGATCCAAACACTTAACTCTACTATTAGTGGATGTGATGGATGTGTTTATTTCCTATCCGATATTATGATGATGATATCTTTGATGTATATGTATTATTTCTACTGATGCTATGTTGATGATACCTATGATGGACGTGCCCCTTATGTTGGCTACTTATATTAGTTCTAGTTCACGATGAACAATGATGTGGATGACTATGTCATGTTGATGATGCTATTATGTCAATGACTAACACTATGAAACATTGTTACTAATGGTTATTGAGTATGAAAGGAAACACCAGATGCACTCGCATGTGAAGAGTCGACAACATCTGGTTTGATGAAAATGAATATTTTATCTTTAAAATTTTAAAGTTCAGTTTGAACTTTGCTATAAATTCTAATGACATGCTAGTGGTTGCAGGCACAGGTTATCTGCTTGGTCGAATGACTCAGACATGGGTGATGGGGTTGTACAATTGGATGGAACTACATGGAAGGGGTGGGGCAGTGTCTTTGATCTCACCCACTAGCACTCCCACCTGACTTGGGCTGGAAAGGTTGAAACACCTTCGCCTTGAAGATCACGATGTCATGAGGGCAAGTCCCAAAGTTGGGTCGCTCATGAGGATTTTACCGGGGGGCGCGCATCAAGGCGCATTCCTTGATCCTCGACACCATTAGTCTCACTATAGCAGGCAAAATAAAAGATGATAGTGGTGTCTGTCATTGCACCTATACTTTCCCCTCGTAGCCACTGAATGCTTGAAGGGAAAGTGGCGTGGCACCCTTGGAACTTCAAGGGAATTTATTGAAGGGCACGACCAACTTGGCACCCTTGACATCACAAATAAACTGTTAGGCATGGCACCCTTGGAACTTCAAGGGAAGTTCTTGAAGGGCACAACCAAACATGGCACCCTCGGAATAATTAAAAATAAATAAATTAATAAATATAATCAAGAAATGAAAACTAGGTAAATTTACATCAATGGTAAATGATGTTAGAAACCAATGTAATTAAATCAAGAATAAAACTTGGGTTAAGAGGATCATAACAAGAAATAAATTATTTTATCTTAAAAACTCGCATTCCCATGTTGGAAAATGTTAGGTAGATTATGTAGTTTAATTAGGTAAAAAGGGGAAAGAGGGACATAAATGTAAGGATAAATATTAATCCTAAAATAGTTAAACCTAATTAAGAAAAAATGTTGGTGAATTAAAATAAGATTAATAAATTAAATTTTAGAGAAATATAGAGAACCTCCATGTGGCAACAACCAACATAAGAATATCCATCTAAGAGATAACTTGAGTTAAATTAGGGAGTAGATAGAAGATCAAATCTTGACTCATTAATTGACTTTAGTAATGAACACAAATTAAGGAGTAAAAAGGGGAATCAAGAGACAACTAGGAGAAGAAATAGGAATCTTGTTGAGGTGAGTAAAATTATTAGTTTTAAATTAAAATTTAAGTAAATAATTTTGGAGACCCTTGATGAGAGAGTGACACATGGGTGGGTGAATAATCAAACTATTGAATTATAAAAAATAATTAATTATGCATGAAATGCCAAGTGTCACCTATGAGTACTCCTATAAAAGAAGAGGCAGGCCATGAGAGAAAGAACTTTTTCTTTACCCTATTCTTGGATGGATGAGACTATGTCAGAGTAGTGACTACGAGCTACAATGAGTTTGGTGAGGTAGAGAACTTTAGAGAGGGGACTCTTGAGCCAAAGAGTGCTCTCCTCTACCAGCTAATAAATTCCTCCATTGTACAACCCATTGCAGCTTGGGGGTCCGAAGGGAAGAAGAGTACCCAAGGAGTAGGCTGGGAGGTCAACCAGTGGGTCACTGCATTCGGATCAAGCATGTCGACATTGACACTCGGAGGTGACCAACAACAAAAGAAGACGAGTAGCGACAAGTCAAGTTTGAATCTCGTCTTCTAGTGAACGGTACCTATGTTGTTATAATATTCTTTTGTATGACTTATTTATAGTTTTAGTTAAATATATGTAAATTAGATTATATGTTCAATGAAGTGAAGTTTCAGGGATGTGTTAATCAATGCTTAATAAATTTGCATTCCCAATGCTTTTCTCTTCTCGTTGTACTTTTATTTTGATTATATATATATATATATAGGGTTGGTCCCTACACTTGGTATCAGAGCCCTACGTTCACACACAAGGCCTAAGAACAATTATTATATGATAACAAAAGAGAAAAGAAAAAGCATGTTATTTCTTTTGAAGGATTCTAGATAGTTGTTCTATGATTAAGATTGCATACTGTATTGTCACGGTTAGGAGCTAAACAATATACAAAAGTTTGACTAAAAAGAAAGTTCGAGACTCAAGCATGTCTTTATAAATCCCACTACTAATTGCTAGTTATCTACATAATTAGTAAAATAACCCAACATACACAGACCTCTAGAAATTTACAAACAAAAAAAAAACAACAACAAAAAAAAAAAAAACAAAACTACTGATGACTATAAATGAGATGTGATATCCCAAAATATTTCTCACATATCAGCTAAGTAGTAACTAACAGTGACGCTGATGCTTATAGAATTATGGTCATTGATAATCTAAGAAATACTAACTTCTAAGAAATTCCACTATAGGAAGAAACCTATAGTTTAGAACCACACCTTTGACTGTTTCAGCAACTTTTATTAATTGGGCACTAGCAATTTAACTCCTCCTTTAATCATTTAGGCTTACACTTTCTTACAGCTTTCCCGATTGATCAATATTCCCTTTTCTCCATTATCTCTTTCTTTATTTCTTACTAAAATGAAGGAGTCTACCGAAACTCTGTCACTCTCTCAACCTGACTAGAAGAACCACAACAACCTCCCCTCATCTCGTTCCTTCACTCGTGGTTCCATAAGAAGAGCTAGTAGTACCACTTCTCTAGATATTCTTAGACCTAAACTTGATTATATACTTTACCTACTAGGGAAACTTATTTTAACTTTCGGAAGCCAAGGGAAGGACTTTCTTTTCTCTCTGCCCAGCTCCTCCTCCAATCCTACTCTTTTTACAAGAATAAGCATGCTAGTGAGTATATCAAGTTTCTAAATCATGCGGGAATTTCATCCTGTTATTGGAGAGGGGAGATGAGCTTTCTCGACATTTGAGAAAAGTTAAATAAGCTCACTATTTGTTCACTAGAAAACACCTATGGTCGTATCGACCACTGATTTAATCACCTATAGATACACAACCTGGCAAAATCAACTCATCTATAAGGCTTAGTGTTTCAATATATTTATTATCGAACTTCCTCTTCTTGGTTGATAACACTCATGATAAGTAATCCAACGTAGTGAGATGAGAAATGGCGAGAAAGTATCATTGCTCCTGCAACATGATAAAGTCTACCTGTAAATTAAAGACAATGTTAGATCAATGCCTTACGAACTGTCAGTGTCTCATGAATATATGGATGGATTCGCAGGTTTGGAAGAAAGAATATTTTTCTAATAAAATTGAGGAGGATACATAGAGTTGAACCTCTGGCTTTGAAAACAACTAACTTTCTGTAATGCGAACCATATCTAGGCCTTAGCTCAGGTACCAGATTGTGTTAAGTTACAAGGAATTTAGTTACGAAGTAACTAACCGTTATTAGAACTAGTTGACTTGATTGATTTGATAGTTGATCATTTGCAATTATAACGTAGATCCATTGCCATGTTTCAATAGGTAAAAATAATAATAAATAGTGGAAGTATTCATCTCCAGATTTCACAACTTGCGCACTGGAGAATAACACCAAATGGCATAATTACAGCGAATGAATAGTAGTGAGTGTCTATAATGAAACGTATACGTGTTACACTGAATGTGGTATATTACAGTTGAAAACAACCATAGATACATGGAATCCTCCACAATATTTTCTTATTAACAAAGCATTGTTTCCACAGAAACTACGAACTAGTAGAATAACGTGTACAATAAACAAGGTCTGGCATTAACCCATGGGACATGCACCTACCCTATCTCCTCCTCTGAGATAGTCTTAGTCCAAGTGGTACTCTTACTTTTTGGCTTTACTAATTTCCGCATAACCTTTCCAGATTTGAAACTCGTCATTGTTGTCATTTTATTCATTTTATACCCTCTACACAAAGGTAGTGTATATCCTAGATAGTAATGGGGTTCACCTAAAGATGGCTGGATTATGTGAAAATGGATGCGTTACTTTTGTAAAAAAATCACACTTCTTCCCTTGAAATTTTTAAAATTTGGCTTTAGTGAAAAAAATATTTTGTATGATACGAAATAAATCCAATATCTACTCACCGTACACAATTGTTATTTTATTTTCAAAACAAAGCCTCGATTTTCCTCACTGGCCTTTCACCTAGGCATTTCAATAAGGATACAGCCTCTATTAAAAGCCAAAAATTCTCCTCTTATATCTAATGCATAGGTAAAAGTCAGCCGAAAAAAATGGACTTCAAATATGATTTAATATGACAAAATTCAACTAGAAATGTAAAATGATTGACTGTCTAAAACCTTTAACATTTTTGAAATATTCTAGGTAGCAAAAACCCTTAGCAGCCTCTCACTTTGATCTCTCCCGTGATATTTTTAACAGCTTTAAAAACACCAGACCTACGTTAGCAAATTTAACATTATTGTATGAATATTTCAATAGATTTTGCATGTTTTGTACAAAAAAAACAAAAAAAAACAAAAAACAAAAAACAAAACAAAACAAAACTCATTCTATTATTATTAGTAGTGTTCCACCTCTACTTTATCATTGTCTATTTTAGTTTTGCATCGCACACAGTGTTTGAAATTCATCGTGCATTTCATTTAACCTCTGGCTGTAGGGCATTCTGGTTGTCTCACATTGTGTTGTAGTAAAGGGTGGGCATCTTTCACAGCAACTAGCCCATCTCTTCTTGATACAATCAATTTCTTCATGGCTTCTGTCTCTTCAAGTCCAAAGAGTCTTCCACAGTTTTTGTATTCCTACCAAGTTTTAACCGCTCTATAATCTCCACATGCCTTCAATTCTTTGGTCCCTATGCAAACTTTGCAGCCACACACACATCACTTCATCATAGTAATTTGGAGGCATTGCTCCAATGTTTCATAAGATCCCTTATTAGAGTGGAAGTGAATTTCAATTGTGGATATATTTCCATATGGATATTGGTCAACATGTTGTTGGTATTGGTCATTCATTGGATATAATACGTGAGAGAGAAAAGAGGCTTAGGAAATGCATTGACGTCTCACAAATTAGGTAGTCACAAGAACTATATTGCAAACAATGACTTTTTGTAATGACAAGTGAAAATCTATTATTGGAATATATATATATATATATATAAAACATGATCACAGTCAAGAACAATGAGCATGTATTATTAAAAAAACATAATAATAATATAAATAAGCAATTATCCACAAGTGTTGAAGTCTAAAACGAAATGGAGTTGTTTTGGAATTCAAAGCTTAGTGTGTGAGATCAATACACAATTCTATATGACAATGGTGTCATTTGATTTGAACCTAGCTTTCTCGAACAAAGGTTAATTTAAATGCCTTGGACCACTTTGCCAAACAACACATAATAGAGTAATATTTAATTAGAAATCTTATTTTATGTTCTATTTCTATATTATAATCATAACAATAATAAAATTTTTACCAAATTCCTATTGTATATGCCATTTATATATTCAAGTTCATGCCGCAATTAACATTTTAAAAGAGTAATAAATTGTTTAATATGAAATCTATGTTTTCTAATATCAACTGTTATTTAAGTTTTTAAGTAGATTTTATTATTATTATTATAGAATCCATTTTTCTCCATTCATGCGTAGTTCATTTTTACAGAATAATATATAAATATAATATATAAAAAATAACTAATATATATGAGAATTACAGACTTCCAGTATACAATTTATAATCGATGTCGATTGATGTTAAACTTAATAGTAGTAACATATACTTTCTTAATTCCAATTTATCTGAGTAGGTATTAATGAGGCAATGACAATGGATTTTAATTTATAACACTGTATCATGCTCTTTCTTTTCTGGAGAAATAGTGTGTTGTTCTTAAAAACGGAACACCGTTTAAAAAAAAAAAAATCTTAAAGACTGGTGGAGTAACACCTCATATTATCTTTTAAGTTCAAGTGATGAATAGAGCTTTGATTATAAGTGGAGTTGAATTGGATTCTGGAGAATTCGAATCCCCAGACAATGCATTGGTGGCTCTAACAGAACAAATTGAAGGAGTGATTGTAAACAAGCTTAATATCCTCAACAATGAGATTTTAACGCATAACATCAAACCCAATTCTAATAAAGGACCCTCTCTCCACCAAAACACTTGAGGTTTGAGATTATTTTTCTACGGAATCAACCAATTGGTTAAAACATATCATGAACCATTAATATTCAAAACCTATAATACACCTATTGACATCACTAGAGGAATAGGTTATAACTAGAGTTGACCAAACCTTTATGCCATTGTATTAATTGTATAACAAGTCACCCTAATACCAAATGGACACAAGATTTTCACTCGGAGAGCTTGGAAAGCCCTAACGGTAACTTGTATAGTGATGACTGACCCATTCAAGCCATTTTCTTCCCCTACTCATCTGGTAGTGTCTCCATGTGGTGAGTGAAATATTAGTTAATCTGGGAGTGCAAACTTGAAACTTATCTATGTTAACTCTTCCGCCATATGGTGCGTTAGCTTACGATGGTAAATTGCAATCCCCTATGTCCTCCATTATTACGGAGTTAGGTAAAGTAATTTACAGAAATACCACCTCCAAAACGGTGATTAATCCAAAGCATCCATTTGCTTGCATCACGAGGGTTCTAGGTACAACGGAAGAGCAATTCACCATGTAATTTGATACTTAATTCATTATGATTTGATATTTACGTACACGAAATGACACTAATAATATTTCTTTATATGGGTATAAATTACTAATTGCACATTTTAAGAATTATAATAATTCTCTCAAAATAATTATAATTCATAATCTTTTATGAATTATGAGATGCCCATCATTTTAATATAGGTGATGTCATTCAATCAAACATAATTTGTCGATACACACAAATTTGTATTGTTAAGAAGGAAAACCTTGCAATCCAACTTAGTGATGGGAGGCATAAAAATATTTTGAAAATGAAGAGAAACAAGACAAATATCATCCGATCATTATTTTATTTTGAAATGGCTAAACTTTCAAAAATAACGACTAATTAAAAGGGACAGTAAAAAGATAGTTTGTAAAAGGAGAGTAAAAAGGAAACTGCATACGCAAGACCACGTTATATAGATACAAGTAAAATATATAGATACAACTTTTTATATAATTTAACTTTATATAGATAAAAGTTACTAATTGTACATTTAAGAATTATAATAAAATTATTAAAGTAAAAGGTTAACAAATAACTATTAATATAATTGTTATAGATATATTGGATATATATTATGTGTCTGTTTAATTAATAAAATTAAAAAAAATCTAATGGAAACCATAATTATATGCATAAATAAATAATATATTTGCATCCCATATGTATTAACATGTTAGTATCACATTCATACTCTATGTTTTGTTGAGTTGAACAAAGAAGTTCACTAGTATCACATTTATACTCTATCTTTTACCGGCTTGAATAAATAAGTTTGTTATATGTTGACGAACATTAAAAGAACTTGAATGTTAATAAGGGTTTAGAAATTAAGAAACTATAACATAAAAACAATGAATTTTATATTAAAATCAAGAAATGGTTCAACAGGTCATATGTATAATACGATTATAAAAAAGAAAGGAAAAAAAGTTGCAGTGTTGTATTATATATTAATAAGAATGGTGTATGTATTATACATATTGAGACACTTAATGTGTTGTGGTAATTTGATAGTAAATAATTTACATTTATATATAATTTTAACTTTAATTTAAAGAATTATTTGAAAATAATGTATTACACACAATGTAAGATTGATTGTTGTACAAGAAGGAATGGTAGGCTCCTCATATTTAAAAATAGGTATAGAAATGTATGATTTGTGTATATAGAATTTTGGAATGCTACAAGGTCTTTATACATTAATTATCTAATATCTAATTAAAAAAAAAAGTAATATTTTATATGTAACTTAAATAAATCCTCTTGTTATATTCACCACTTGACCTAAGATAAAAATGTAAACTAATACATTGGCATTCAATAAGAGAAATATTAGTCTATAGATTAATATTTGATTAAATTTGAATGATGGAAGAAAAACATATGATAAAAATTTACTTTTAGTGAGTGGATAGATGGAATTAATAATTGATTGTGGAATAACATAAAATTATTTCAAATGAATACATATTTTCAGTAATAAATTGAATTAGTAAAACTAGTATTGCCTTTGAGTTGTTTCTTTTACAATCAACCTTGTTATCATTATATGGCTAGATTAAACATTATATGGCTATATTAAACATTACTTGTATAATTGAATGCCATGTTTCTTCTCATGCAATTGTGCAATTCCTCGAGGAATAAATTTATCAAACATTAGTGATGGTGTCTCACTTCTTTTATGACTATGCATAGTAAGAATATCATTTGCTCATGAAAGTTGGTTGTTGAATTTACTTATTAAGAAAATGAAAATTATTGACTATTAATTCTAAATAATTTGTTAGTAAATTGCTAAGACATATGAGCCACATAAGACATTTTAGCTATTAGTACATTTAAATTAATAAAATATTTACCAACAATTACTACCCACCATAATGTATACATAAATTTAGGTGGGAGTAAAAATGTCTAAATATAGGTAACAAAAAAGAAAAGAGGGTAAATATGTTGATTTACCATCATGAGAGCCCATTAAAAATATATGCCAAGCATACTAAATGTATTGGCATAAGACCGTAAGCTATGATCAATTTTGATAATTAATTTAGATGTGGCATTATTAGGACCATAATAATGTAAAAAAAAATGGTTGAGGGGGACGATTATAGTCCTAATATAACCACTTGGGAGGACGAGGAGGAGATGCATCACCATTATCCTTTTATGTTCTAATTACTTCGGGACGAAGTCCATTATTAAGAGGGGGTGTATGTAGTGCCCCTCTCCAACTGATTGACCTTGATATGACATGACATTAACAATGATTTAGCCTCAAGGCTCACATATTATTCTTTGGGGACCTCAACTTGGGGATCCAAACACTTAACTCTACTATTAGTGGATGTGATGGATGTGTTTATTTCCTATTCGATATTATGATGATGATATCTTTGATGTATATGTATTATTTCTACTGATGTTATGTTGATGATACCTATGATGGATGTGCTCCTTATATTGGCTACTTATATTAGTCCTAGTTCACGATGAACAATGATGTGGATGACTATGTCATGTTGATGATGATATTATGTCAATGACTAACACTGTGAAACATTGTTACTAATGGTTATCGAGTATGACAGGAAACACCAGATGCACTCGCATGTGAAGAGTCAACAACATCTGGTTTGATGGAAATGAATATTTTGTCTTTAAAAATTTAAAGTTCAGTTTTAATCTTGCTATAAATTCTAATGACATGTTAGTGGTTGCAGACACAAATTATCTACTTGGTTGAATGACTCACACATGGGTGATGGGGTTGTACAATTGGATGGAACTACATGGGAGGGGTGGGGCAGTGTCCCTGATCTCACCCATTAACACTCCCGCCGCGACTTGGGCTGGAAAGGTTGAAACACCTTCACCTTGAAGACCACGATGTCATGAGGGCAGGTCCCAAAGTTGGGTCGCTCATGAGGACTTTACCGGGGGCACACATCAAGGCAGATTCCTTGATCTCCGACATTATTAGTCTCACTATAGCAGACAACATAAGAGATTATAGTGGTATTTGTTGTTGCACCTGTACTTTCCCCTCGTAGCCACTGAATTCTTGAAGGGCAACTGGCCTGGCACCCTTGGAATTTCAAGGGAATGTTTTGAAGGCACGACCAAATTGGCACCCTTGGCATCACAAATAAATTGTTAGGCATGGCACCCTTGAAACTTCAAGAGAAGTTCTTGAAGGTCACGACCAAACTTGGCACTCTTGGAATCATTAAAAATAAATAAATTAATAAATATAAATAAGAAATGAAAACTAGGTAAATTTACATCAAGGATAAATGATGTTAGAAACTGAGGTAATTAAATCAAGAATTAAACTTGGGTTAAGAGGATCATGGGAAGAAATAAAATATTTTATCTTAAAAACTCTACCCTCCCCATGTTGGAAAATATTAGGTAGATTATGTAGTTTAATTAGGTAAAAAGGGGAAAGAAGGTCATAAATGTAAGGATAAAGGTTAATCCTAAACTAGTTAAACCTAATTAAGAGAAGAGGAAGGTGAATTAAAATAAGATTAATAAATTACATTTTAGAGAAATGTAGAGAACCTCCATGTGGCAACAATCAACATAAGAATATCCATCTAAGAGATAACTTGAGTTAAATTAGGGAGTATATAGGGGATCAAATCTTGACTCATTAATTGAATTTAGTAATGAACACAAATTAAGGAATAAAAAGGGGGGATCAAGAGGCATCTAGGAGAAGAAATAGGAATATTGTTGAGGTGAAGAAAATATTAGTTTTAAATTAAAATTTAAGTAGATAATTTTGGAGACCCTTGATGAGAGAGTGACACATGGGTGGGTGAATAATCAAACTATTGAATTATAAAAAAATAATTAATTATGCATGACATGCCATGTGTCACCTATGAGGACTCCTATAAAAGAAGGGGCAAACCATGGGAGAAGGGACTTTTGGGGACCCTATTGTTGGATGGATGAGACTATGTCAGAGTAGTGACTACGAATTATAGTGAGTTTGGTGAGGTAGAGGAATTTAGAGAGGGGACTCTTGAGCCAAGGGGTGCTCTCTTCTACTAGCTATTACATTCTTCCATGGTACAACTCCATTGTAGCTTGGGGGTCCGCGGGGAAGAAGAGTACCCAAGGAGTAGGCTGGGAGGTTAACCGGTGGGTCATTGCATTCAGATCAAGTACATTGTGATTCACACTCGGAGGTGACTGACAAAAAAGGAAGACAAGTAATGACAAATCAAGTGGAATCTCGTCTTCTGGTGAACGGTACATGTGTTACAATATTTTTTTGCATGATTTATTTATGGCTTTAGTTAGATATATTTAAATTGTATGATATGTTCCGTGAAATGAAATTAAGGAATGTGTTAAATAGTGCTGAATAAATTTGAATTCCCAATGTTTTTCTCTTCTGGTTGTATTTTATTGTGATAAGACAAATAAAACTACATATATGGTTGGTCCCTACATGTACGACCTGATATTGGGAGGAACACTTCCTAGAATCAAATGAATAGCATGATCATGATCACGAATAGGTGGGAGACCTTTGGGAGTCTCAAATACCTTGGAATGATTTTCCAATACTTTTTGGAGATCTAGAGAAATAAATGATTTTGATGTGGGAATCTCTAGCGAACATAATTGTGCAATTACACCTCGTTGTTCCTTATTTAGAAGCTTTGTCATACCGTTAGAGTTAATTATCTTTCCTAGTTTCCCTGCAATACCCCTTAATTCAAATTCCTTTCCTTATGCGGAAAATTTCATGAAAAGTTCTTGAAAATTAAAGTTATTGTACCCAAGGATTGTAGCCATTGGACTCCTAGTACAACATCAGCACCACCCATTGGAATGGAAAGCATTGGG
>APFE030481409.1:0-11462 GCA_000404065.3 Pinus taeda | reverse complement strand
AAATGCCCAATATATGCAATTTTGGCTACATGTAAAACAAATCTATGTAGCTCCATAATGCAGAGTTTTGCTCGAGGGAAGATTCCATCAGTAGACCAAATAGAAACTTGTGTGAACCTAGTTTAACCCATCAAAAGAGCTCAGGTATTAAAATCAAGGTCCTGGAAGATGATGATACTAGAATCTCAATTTGGAACCTTGTCGATCAACATGAGTTCCATGCTTTTCAAGATCTCGTGTTCCTTGGTCTAACGAGCCCATCTTTCTTTCTCATAATTTGCAGACTGTTCTGAAAACTAGACAACAGAAAACCCAAAAAGATTCAAGAACTTGAAGAAGATATAGTATATTAGCTAAGATTTATTCTTTCCAATTCCAGAAGAGAAAAATCCTTTCTTACTCATGTCACAATTGTTTTCACTCATATTGATACAACTTCTAAAAGTTCAGAATTGTATTTATGAGTGGTCCAATGCATTTACACGCTTAGGGGTCATTTCAATGGCCTTGTGGAATTATCCCCAACCGTATATATAGTGGATGTAAGTTCATCTAGTTCAATGAATCAGGTTGCTCATCATGTGCAACAAATGGCCAAAAAACGTTTACAAAGGGTTCCGAAAATTTATCGAGTATGAGATGACTTAAGAGTGTTGTTGTTCAATTGGAAATATGAGCATTCCAATAAGACAATTATGAGATGGGCAGAGTTTGCTCAACCATGTGAAACAAAGATTCTAGCACTGAGAATAGAGTCTCACTATGATGACCCCATAAGGGTTGAAGAGAAGAAAAGAGCCATAGCATGCTCTTTGCATAAAGCTAGAGAAATCATCTATTTTCAAGACTTGATTTCATCATAGTGAGTTGTGAGTGTTTTTGTGAGGAAGTCCTTTTACGTCTAGTAATACTAAACAATATAAGTCAATCTACTTTGGATCAACAGCAAAGGGGCTTTACAACTACAAAAGAGGTGGAGGTGATTTTAAGAGAATCTTTACAAGGTTCAATACTCAGATTTGGTCGTAGAATTTTTGAGAATGTGCACCCAAGTGACCTTGTGAGCATGATGTTGAAACTAGAACTACGTTATGAAAAAGATCCTTGCAATCACAATTCTAAACTTTTCATACCCGTAAAACTGGAGGAAGTTCGATACAACCACAAACATGACAACTAGGTGGATAGGGCTACATCTACACTAGCTTCCATTTTGAGTATGATGATTCAAATCACACTTTCCTCACTCCAAATTATTCCCAAGGTTGCAGGTATGACCCTTTGATTTTAATCTTTAAAAATACATAAAGAAAATAATCAAACTGAAGTCTCTTTTATATTTGAGAAGAATAAGAGACACGACTGAGTTATTCTAGATATCAGAGATCTCATGTCCTGTTTACTGCTTAACCTCAGATAGAGTTGAAGTTGTACATCATATTCCATGGGGTTCAAGGTATAATATGTTATATTCACCCACTTATCCATTTAATGAAAATTGATTCAGGATTGTAAGAAAGAGATTCTACTTGAAGATTGTGAGCCATTATGTAATCACTCCCCCATGTATGTCTATTTATCTATCTCCCGAAGGAAATTCCTAAATATCGTATGCAAATGGGGATACAGTGATTATGTGTACAATGCATCCCTTTGTTCATGGAAGGGAGGAAACATAGGGAATGCATCAAGGAACACAATGAATTATTCCATATGGTTCACTCTAATTATCCAACAATGCTTTAATGACCAGTCTCAAATCTCTTCGGATAACCAGCTCTCGAATCTCTCCTTGTAAAGAAATATTTAAGCTCCTTAGAACTGTCCTGAATTTTCCTTCATCATTGGGACTACATTCTAGGCCATGCATATTTGAAATCAGAAAACTATTCGAGAAATTTCGTAGATGGCTACCTATGCCAATAACTAGGATTTCTCTCTACGCAAAAATGTTTTAGGACACAAATGCAACTCTATGGTTTCCATGATCCAAACCTTCCTAGTGAACCAACATAACTAAGTAGAAGACTCAAATCTTGGAATTTACAACTTTAAATTGGTTACACCTCAAAGAACCATGGAACACACACGGAACCAAATTTTTTATGTGGAAATATTCTAATATAGCAAAACTCACAGAAAACAGGCCTCACTAGGAGAAATTTAGAGAAATGAAATTCATAATTGATTTGGCAATTTGTAATCAATATTGGCATCCAAAACTGGGATTGCTAAAAATTCAAGCCCCAAGGAATGCTGTATTCATAAAAACTACACATATTCTCCAAACCAACTTCTAAGTGGCTCAAGAGACCAGGATATAGAAATAGTGAGGATGGTTAGAAGATTTATAAAAGAATGGTGCAAAATCACATTCAAGAAATTCAAGTAAGAACCCTTTTTCTATTTGCAATCCATACTAGAATTACATGTAGATGCATAATGGGAAACTCCTTCCCTATAAATGATACCAAAATACCACCAACTTGTCCAAAATCCATATCTCCCTTACACTATATTACCTAGAGTAGATATAAACAGATCTCAAGCCTTAGAGTAGTTGACCAAGCATGAATATCCATTGGTAGCTCAGCTTACATAATCTCTACTTCCCTCGAGACATAAGGTCCAAATGGTAGTTTCCTTGGTTATAAGATCCAATAATAGTGTTGTTGTTGCTACCAAGCATGGAATTTGAAACTCACATTAGGAAATTTCTTCACTTTGGCATCAGTCTGCAAGATTATATCCCATGTTGCCCCTACCTACTATCCATTTTTTCTTACCTCTAGTTTTTCTATTCTGCTACCTTATTGTGCCGGTTCCACAGAAGAGTGCTCATGATTGAAGAATGAGTGGAGTGAGATAAAAGGAATAGGATCAAATTCCATGTTATTTTCTATGAAACTAGATATCATTCCTAACAATTATGTCCTTTCGATATATTTGATATCTATATCTAATAATTTGATTTGCACCTTTTTCTCATTTTCATGCCCACCTTTTTTATCTTGAACGGTGCACCTCTACAACAAGATCATGGGGTGAGGTAACAGACAAAGTTCCACTTAAAAACTTGAGAAGAAACTCATCTCAATAGTCATCAGTCGCATTGAAATTCGAGCTAAACTCGAAGAAAAATGGGCTACTATATTGATATACTAGCTTTCTCATCACAAGACCTCAGTGAAACTCTTAAAGTTTTGAACCAAGTTATTATTGAAATCATTCTAAGACTCTATGTCATATGCAGGTTTCCAAAGAGTATTATTAGTTCAGGGTATTTTAAGGCCACAATGTGTGCAAGACATTGTACCACCAACATACAGCAAGGGAAAATTTGTTCTAGTGGAGTATCTGAAGCAAGAGCTACTCTCAGTTACAGCAAACAGCATATATAACTATCAACATACCTAGAGTGTTGTTGCTGAAGGAAGGTCGATCATCTTAGGGGTCGAATTCGACTATGAAAGGGACCTGCTTGGACAGGAAGAATTCATGGATGTATTGTAATGACGATGCCACGATCTTTACAGGCTTGCTGTTGAGCTAGATGTGCCATCAACTAACGACATCCACGATTTTCAAGGTGCTCAGAATGATGATGATGACAAAGAAAACGAAGATGGGTTTGTGTTTGCTACCATTTTTGGGATAGCAAAGGGGGTTGAGAAGGTATTGGAGAGACATAATATTATTTAGAGGGACGTCCAGGACATCAAGCAAGAAATTCAAGGACTAAGTTATTATGAGCACAATCTTCTGATGGAACTCCAAAGAAAATTGAACAATCTCATCAACTTCTCAGTCCAACTAGAAGAGAGAAATGTCCCACACATGTTTTATTTTGTTAGAGCGGACAACGAATTTGCAAAAATGTTGGTGACAAACATTGTTTCTGGCAAGACTACACTGCAATTACATCTGTTATGTGAGTACTTGTGTGAATTACATGTTGTTAATGGCCAACTCGGGTGCAATCTAATGAAAGTCGACAAGAAAATAGTGCAGAGCATCCTTCCATATCTTAACGGGTTCATGAAAATCCCATAAGTCATGAGTATAATGCACATGGACATTAATACATGGGATGCAGGGGCAATTCAAATATGGACTTCAATATAGAGGATATATAGGGCACAATAAATATGGACAGTAATACTAAGCATTTAAACTAGGAAACCTTTGGGCACGTTGAATAGAGACATTATTACAAATCATCTAAACTAGGAGTATGCATCTAGGTTGATAAGTAGAGTTCAAACAAAAATGACTATGGAATCCGAGATATGCAAACTTCAGGACCATATCAAACCATAGGCCATACAGGTTTGCAATGTGCTATTTGCAATCAAATAATAACACAGCCACAAAACCTAACGGATGAAACCAATCCATCAATAAATCACAACAAATCCAAACTGCCAAAGGCCAACATATGCTACCACTGAGATTGAGAATTGAAAGAAGAATTTTGGCTTCCAAGGATGTGATTTAACCCCACATGCACCTTTATTCCTCTTGCGTGCATTGTTTGAAGAATGAACAAATCCATCAGACAAGCACCCATCCTGATCTGCAGCTCCACATTTGCTTGTCCTGGAACAATTATTGACATTGTAAAGTGAATGGTAATGGCCAAGATTTCCCATATTGGGGCTCTTTCTCATGTCGACCATGCCATCGTCTGTAGCAATGAGGCTGACCCCAAAAATTATCAGTGGAAACTTCTTTCTTATATCTCCATAATTTTCATTTCACAATTTCAAATAACATAAGCTTCTTTAATCTCTTCAAAGGCTTTCGTGAACCCTCGACAATGAATACCCCCTTTCACAACATCTCACAATACAGGTCACCCATAGAAAATCTACTCCTATATTGTCTATGGTAGGCATTCCTCATCGCCCCTGCTACGACGCATGCCTCAGCAATCAAGAATGTTATCTAGCAAATAAAGAATAATATGATCACACATGTGTGAGACACAACAGGTTTGAGAATGCTTCCGAAGCCTAAGCACCTGGTGAAGGACAAGACAAGATCCTGGCTCACTAGAAGAAACAAAAACACCTCGACTCCATACCAAGCAGAGATGTACGAATTGTACATGCAGAAATTTGCCTCATCTTACTCTTTTGGAGTCACGAATCCAGTGCTCCTCCTGCACTCTACGGCCACTGCGAAGGTGAAAGTAATGATATCGAAAATGAAAATGACAAACATAAGCACCTTTGATGCCATTGTTGTTTGCTTGTTCGTAGAACGTCGGATGAAGATGATTGGATAGATACCTCTGCCTTCTTTGTGCGAGTCTTATAACTAAATTTGTAACTAATTTAATACTGGTCAAATGAATCGGATGGTTCAAACTATTTTAATCATCTAACACCTAAATCAAGGGCATAAGAATGTACAGGTAATCTGAGAGGACAGTTCTTTTAAAAGGGAAATGCCTTACAACATAATAATGAGGAAATTATTATGGAGGAGCTTATTAGAATTTGAATAATCTCAAATCCCTAGGAAATTGGTGGGGGGAAGCCACTTGGAATGAATATAATTTTTTAAATTTATTAAAAGTTAATGAAACCTAACAAACTCTATAACACACTACAACCCTTGATGAATATTAATACTAAGCATATGATGAGCATATTCTCTTTGAGTTCATCGAGGGGGGTAAATTTAAAAATAAAAAGTCAATAGGATCCTCATCCGCCTCAAGTTGAAATAAAAAGCCTCCAGCAATAAATCAATAGAATTAAAACAATATATTTATATTGATATTGTAAATTTATTATTATTTTTTTTAAATTAAAACTTAATTTATAAATAAAATTTATATATTATTTAATATAATATAATTTATTATTCTTTTTAATTATTTATACCATATTATGAATAATATTTTTTTTCTTAAAAATGTTTAGATATAGAAATTTTTTTTTTAATTAAGGATAGTGGAATTATACATAGTTAATTATATTGATTTCATTAAAGCATTTTTTTATAGAATTTGAAGCTATTAAGATGGGCAAATAAATAGAAAATTGAACTTTAGCCGAGAAAACAATAATCATTACTCCCTATCATTTGAAATAAATCATTCATATATATTGTGAAGATGTGAATTTCCCTACCTATTTTAAACTCCCCTCATGATGAATTTTGATGTAATAATTTGTAGCATTTAAATATATTTCTCCTTTTATTAGTATGGTTATAAAAACTACAAAATAATAAATATATTTAAAAACTAAAAATCATTACATCAAAATTCATCCTATCACTTAGAGAAATTAAATATAAAAAAAAAATAACAAATTTACAATCATTCCTCGCAATTATTTTGTTATATAATTTTCATAAATATATTAAAATATTTTTATCAAATAAATATAATAAACTTTATATTTTCACTTCTTACGTATTATATATCTTATAAAAGTTATAAAATATACAGTATTCATCATAATTATTTTTAAATTCATAACAAAGGAAAGTTACATTCATCCTCCTCGGATAACTAATATAAATGCCTTACTTTATAATTTTCCTTTTACTATATAATATATAAAATAGGTTTATCTTCACTATATAATTATTTCAATTCAACAAAATCTTTTTATATTAATTCATAATTATTTTAAAACTCATAACCAAAATAGAAATATGAAAATGCTAGCTCATCACTTGGCAAACACCTGATTGGTAAGATGCCACTCGACACCGAACAAATGAAAACATGCTTCATGAAGCGTATACGATCACTGTACCATTTAATGGCGTTTCATCACGTTACAAAGCATTTCATCACATTACAAAGACTGTGTCCGGAAGCGCAGGAACAGGAAAGTATATTTTTCTATGGTTTGAACTTTATTTAAAGCCGTATTCTAAGGATGCTTCAAATTCGTGTAGAAACTATCGAAATTCTATTGCGATTCTGTTACAAAATAATCTTTTCTGAAAACAAAGGCACTGATGCCGTACATTGATGATTGTGCTACGCGTATTTTTTTCAATCTCTAGCACTTGGGAAGGTCTGGAGGAGGCGGCTCCAAGGTTGCCTGAGGGCCGTGACCGTTCTTCACTATGAACACCGTATTCAGTCCCCATACTAAATGGTCGTCTAAATGGCAGTGGAGAAACCACACTCCTGTCCAAAGAGCAGCCGTTGTTTGCTTGTTATATTAACGAAAGAGTGAAGCGTGATTGAATTGAATAGAAATACAAGAATTGTAAGTATCAGTTTATATATACCTGGATTGTCAGCTTTGAATCTTATCGCAACCCAACCGCTCACAGGAGCTATTACTGTGTTGCGTAGTGGGGGATCAACCAAATTAAATTTAAGCGGATCGGTCGCGGGGTTATAGTTCCCGAAGCCTTCTCCTATCACATAAAAATTGTAGCCATGAAGATGCATGGGATGGTTCTCAGCCACGAAGATGTTTGTTGATTGAAAAACGAGCTGCACTGTAGCGTTGTATTTGAGTACTTTCACTTTTGTTGCCGGGAGAGGGATCCAAAGATTTCGAGGTATATCATCCCCAGTATAGTTGAATTTATGAGGAGGTTTTGATGGAAAATCCCTGGAAAAGACCCCATTAATGCCGAAATAATTAGCTTGAAGGATGGCGATGGTGGGATCTACGAAGGATATGTTGTTCATACTTGCACTGAGCCTCGTTCCGTTGGGGCCTTCACAGGTGTTTCCAGTTTCACATGGAAGCAACCCCAATCCAACTGTTGAGATGAATTTTTTTTCCACAGTTTGTGGAACGTCGATTGGGTGCTCTCGGGAAGCCAGGCTTCGCATTGCTTTGCTAAATTTAGTGACAGTCGCAGTATCATTGTAGGATGGAAGCTTAGGAAAAATGGGACGTGCAGAATTCATATGCCCCATGTACTCTATAATGGCAGTTGTTGTAGTGTTATCGAAAGCGCCTGCTGCCTGATTATTATATGCTCGGGCGGCCATATAATACTTGCCCACAGGCTGGTCGGCGGTGACAAGAGCATCTGTAGTCTGACCAGCAGCGATGACGATTACATCTGTTTTGTATGGCTTAGTGTAGGTAGCATCCACGGCTACAACAGTAAATTTGTGACTTGCTATCTTGAAAAAGTGCCCACTATTGAGTGCAGCATTAACGATCCGCAGAAGGTACGTTTCTCCTCGTTTTACAGGGAGCCGAAATGTTTCTGCATCAGCAATAATCTGTTCAGCATCTCTACCAATTTTCACAAGACCCATTTATCTAAGTTGAATACCTCATCTGGGAAAGGAAAAACTCAATACCCGATCTAGAGCAGCGATACAGATCTCCTGGTTGCCCATTTATGGTGTAGGCATCGGACAAATTGGGCGCCCCACCTGTACTAATTGCTTCATTTATCACGGCGATGGGATCTCCGTTCCACCATTCTCCTGATCAATAACATCGTCCCTTTTAATCAGTACTAACCATTGAAATTCATTAGAGTACTAACCATTGAAATTCATTAGATGTGCCAACATTTGTGTATTGAATCCCATGCAATGTCATGACCTATTATAATTGGAATTTCTGCATGGGGTTTAGGAAAGGGATAAAAGCTTCCTCTCTTAGGAAGAATCACTAAAGCTCCATGCACGGTAGCTCGGAGCCATGAGATATGAGCATGCCACCACAAGGTTCCTTCTTGTCCTGTAATGTTGAATCTCTGCGTATAACGTCCACCTGGTTGAATCGGACATTGTGTAATATATGCAGGTCCGTCGGCCCACCCTGTACGCAACTGCTTAACTCCATGCCTGAAATATTTAAGCACGAGTTTTACCATCAAATCTATCTATATTATCATCGATCCTATTTGTAAAAACAAGAGATGTAACTTTGTGTGAGTTTACTAATGTCTTTTTACCATCAAACCTATCTATATTACCATCGATCCTATTTGTAAAAACAAGAGATATAACTTTGTGTGAGTTTACTAATGTCTTATGTTTGGAATGGTTTTATCACTCATCATCAGTAATTCAAGTAAAGTATATCACTTTTCAGATTTATAATGCTTTACTTGAGTGTTAATGATGAATGAAGAGACCACTTCAAATTTAGGATATTAGTAAAATTGCACACCATATATATTCAAAAATTTATATCAATATAGTCATACTACCTATCATCATGGATTCAAGAAAAGTATATCTTTTTTATTTATCATGTTTTATTTAAGTGTTTGATGATGGGTAGTGATGGGTGGTGAGAATATTCAAAATCTAGGATATGAGTAAATTCTCACACCGCATATATTCAAAAACTTATATTAACATAATCATATATTCAAAAACTTATATTAACATAGTCTTTAACATAGTCTTACTATTTTATAGGGCTTTACTTGAGTCCATACAGATGAGTAATAAGAGTAATAAGATCACTCAAAGTCTAAAACATCAATAAATTAGCACACACCATATATCCAAATACAAACAAACATCAATAAACTAGCACACACCATATATCTAAAAACATTATCAACAAAACTCAGGAAGATGTACACCCACACATACAAGTGAGGCTATCACAAATATTCAGCAGAGACATACCAGTGAAGAGTAGCATTGTACTGGGCTCTGTTATAAGTTTTGACAATAACAGTGTCCCCATTTCGTACATAAATCGTTGGACCCGGTAGCTGCCCATTGACGGTGACAATTGTATAATTCTTGCATAGCCTGGTTATTGTTTTCCGTTCAATCTGCGCAGGCATTCAAAGCATCAAATATTATAGACATCCGTTACTTATTATTCCATGATTATGTGCACGTAGAAATACAACTTAAAGTAAAGTGTAATCACAACTTACAATGAAGGTATAATGGTGGATATCTGCGTTTATGATAGCTGCCAAATCAACAACAAATGTTAATAGAAAAACAAGCCCAGCTGAAGATAGACGAACTGATGGCAATGACATTGTTGCAGGAACTAATGTCCTGTAAACAAATATATTGCTACGTTCGCAAATCTTGAAAAGGGTATCTAGCAAATATCATTCATTCTCCCTGTGGACATTGAAATGGACAAGTCGATGAGGACCTAAGAGAAGCTTTGCGCACTGAATGCACTATACTGGTGTGCTTTTCTGCTAGCAGGACCATATATAAAACTAATAACTCTGAGAGCAAGTTGCTAGGAATGTTTGGAAAACTAAAATAGCTTTACCATCGTTGTGGGGAATCCTAGGTCCTGTCAATCTTTGTGGGGATTTATAGGGATTAATAGGGCCTTTCACTATATTGGTTTTCAACACAACCATGATAAATCTGTACAAGTGGTTCAAAGCGTCACACCAGAATAGCTGGAATCTGCAGTGTCCTAAATATATTTATTGGCTTTTCTTACGTGCCTGGCATCTCACGCAACTTGTATCACATTCCACGTTCGAACACAATCATATCAATAGTTTTGTTACTATTGACGGATGCATTCGTAGGGAACATTTCTGCTTATCATCGACGCCCAGTAATAAGAATAGTCATTTTATTCTGATTAAGTGACCCGCCATCTAACTGACCCTGTATCCTGTTTCACAGTACGAACATAATCATATTGTGACTATTGGCGGATGCTGTTGGGGACCAGTTTTACTTATCGTGGAGGGTCAAGAATAAAATCAAAAGACGGCAACCTTGCAAGTTCTCAATGTAAACTAATAATCAATTCTATCGACGCAACTGGAAAGAAGAAACATTGAAAATGGTACGATTAATTAAAAACAATTCTTTTATCAAATTAAAGGTGAGGTCGAACTGGAGATCATTGCTGAATCACTTGTACCTGTTATTGTGATTGCTTTTATCTAAAGCAATGGTATTTGAAAATTCCAGACACAACTGTAGTCGGTCATTATTATGCATCATAACATACATCTCATCGAAATGCAACTCACCTACCATCTGCTGTTTAAATCTTCTAGGTATATTTTCGGTTTTTCAACTTTATCATCTATACTTTATTTTTTCAAACTTTATCAAAAATTCAGCGGGGCCGAGCTAATTATTAATAATCCAGAGATTTAGTGGAATCACAATCATAATTACAATCAAAATTTTGAGTGGGAAAATTAATCATAACTCAATTTAATAGTGGAGTGGGAAAATTAATCATAATTCAATCTAATAATGGAGATAGCTATCATTACTTCCTATAGTTAATGTAGGCTGATTCATCCTTATTATAAATTTAAGGAAAATCTAATTTATAACTACTTTATGGTTTTTAAAGGTAGGTTTTCACTCCTACCATATACCTTAAGATCTTGGGCCTTTAACCTGTTTTTTTTTATGAAATGAATTCTTAATCTAGTCAAATAAAAACAATTTCAAGACATACTCACTTTAATCATATGTCAGCTGAAAATGAATTCTTAACCAAACCAAACAAAAACAATTACAAGACATAGTT
>APFE030481408.1:0-14675 GCA_000404065.3 Pinus taeda | reverse complement strand
CTGTCTAATATATGTGGTTATAGGAGATCTGTTTTGGAAAATAATGAATCATGGGTGTTCAGATCCCAGTCTAAAGTGACTGTCAAACTTCATCTTTTTGTATCTGGTAGAGGGGCCAAAAAACTCAGAAAAACAGGCCCAAAATAAAGTTTAAATACAGATATACTCTCTGAAGTATGCAGATGCAGTTATGTGAATATCTTGTTTAATTGAAAGCTGTCATTTACTTACCAAAAAGTATGCATGTAGATAGATAAATATAGATGCTTATTGATAAGTAGACAGAAGCATAAACCAGTGTAAATAATGATGTGATAAACTACCTAAATGTATGCAAATGTTTATTATATGTTCGTCTTTTGGGTAGTATGTGCAAATTCTGCAAGCACTTCAAATTAGTTGGTAGATGGGCCCACATTGTTCTTTTAGTATGCCTAGGTGTATATATGTGTGTGTGTGTGTGTAATTTTTTTCATTTGTTTTGGTATGTGTGTGTATTTTCACGTCATTAATGGTAGCATAAATTAATTACATGTAAGTCATTGTTATAGAGGATAGGTGCGATCTTGAACACAAATAGAAGTAATTTGTGCACATTATCGGCTGGGTTGGCAAGGAAATGCTTTTACATATGTAGTTATACTTATAGTCACACACACAAAATGTTGAATGCCACATAAAAACAATCTGTCAAATCTCTAAGTTGTGCGTAACTTTCTTTCTGATATTTTGTTAGTTTTGCAGGATTTCTTTACCTGATCAAGCATATTAAGCAATCTTTCTTATCTAGGTAAGATGGCTGGAGCACTAGCACAATCTGCAATTCTTCCTGGTGGAATAATCAGTAGAAAGCATGGTCAAATTCAGAGCTCTAAAAGAGGAAAAGGAGTTCCAAAGATGATTGGTAAGGTGCATTCACGATCCTTTAGCATGCGAAGTTTCACTGGATTGCGCCAAGAAACATGCATAGATAAGGTTGGAAGTCCTTTAAAAGACTTTCATGCAGCAGTAGCAGCTTCAGTTCGTCTCCCAGTGGGGAGAGGCAATAGAGGGGTGGTTGTAGCTATGTTTGAGCGTTTTACTGAGAAGGCCATCAAGGTAATTATGCTTGCTCAAGAGGAAGCACGACGCCTTGGACACAATTTTGTAGGTACAGAGCAGATTCTCTTAGGTCTTATTGGTGAAGGGACTGGTATTGCAGCAAAGGTCCTAAAATCCATGGGAATCAATCTCAAGGAGGCTCGTGTAGAGGTTGAGAAAATCATTGGCAGAGGCAGTGGGTTTGTTGCTGTGGAGATTCCGTTCACTCCAAGAGCAAAGCGTGTGTTGGAACTTTCACTTGAGGAAGCTCGACAACTTGGTTTGTTATTATGGCCTTACAATCTCTATTTTTGAAACAACAATATTATTTTTTATTTTATTCATCTGTTCTTTTTCCAAGAAAAAATCTTTATATTCCTTGGAAAGAATATATATAGCCTGCCCCATAGGGAATTAAACATAGAAAATTGAAACTGTCAAATTGTTGTTACAACATTTATTAATGAACGACGAGCTATTCTCAATGTTTCAATCCTCTAAAATCACATTATTTTATGAATAGTGCAGGACACAACTACATAGGATCTGAGCACTTGCTTTTAGGGTTGTTGAGGGAAGGTGAAGGTGTTGCAGCTCGTGTGCTTGAGAATCTTGGAGCTGACCCCAGCAATATTCGTACGCAGGTATTTTTCTCAAAGATGTTGTATCACCTGGGTGATGAACAACTGAAGGGATTCTATAATCATATTGGTTCCTGGAGGTGATTGAGATTTCACTCCATCGTCATCAATCATTTATGTACTCTTTGCTGTTGTAATTATCAACAGGTAATTCGGATGGTTGGAGAAAGTACAGAAGCTGTTGGTGCTGGAGTTGGAGGCGGTAGCAGCAGCAACAAGATGCCTACTCTTGAGGAATATGGAACGAATTTGACAAAACTGGCAGAGGAGGTACACATTGGAATTTAGCATGGTCCTTCGTTTTACTATATATTAATAGTGTAAGCCATTGCTAAGAACGGACATATTGCTTTGCATTCAGGGCAAGCTTGATCCAGTGGTTGGAAGGCAGCCACAAATAGAACGTGTTACTCAAATACTGGGACGCCGTACAAAAAATAATCCTTGTCTTATTGGTGAGCCCGGTGTAGGAAAAACAGCTATTGCTGAGGGACTTGCACAGCGAATAGCTTCAGGAGATGTTCCAGAGACAATCGAGGGTAAAAAGGTATAGTTTACTTGGCTATACTGTTTAAAACTTTGTTTTACATGCTTAGCATTCAGAGTGATGTCTTGAAATGTGACATACAGGTTCTTAACTATTCTGGCTGTGATGGGGTCATGAAGCAGTAAACTCTTTCAATTTTGTTCTGCTTAGAGTAGGGAATTACTGATTCAAAACAAACATATTTTTTCCAGGTCATCACTTTAGATATGGGGTTACTTGTTGCTGGTACCAAGTATCGTGGAGAGTTTGAAGAAAGATTGAAGAAATTGATGGAGGAAATCAAACAGAGTGATGAGATTATACTCTTCATAGACGAAGTTCATACTTTGATTGGAGCAGGTGCAGCAGAAGGTGCAATTGATGCAGCCAATATTCTGAAACCATCTCTTGCACGAGGTGAACTTCAGGTAATTCTGCTGGATTCAAATGCTGAAAAATTGGATATCATAACTATCTTGCCTATTTCTCGACTTACCAAAAAATCCTGCTACAGGGATTTTCTAATGTTTTAATATGGGTATTATCCTTCAAAAAATAAATATGGTTATTATTGCAGTGTATTGGAGCCACCACCTTGGATGAATACAGGAAACACATTGAGAAGGACCCAGCGCTAGAGAGGAGATTCCAACCAGTACAAGTGCCAGAGCCAACTGTTGATGAGACGATACAGATACTGAAAGGTTTACGTGAGCGATATGAGATTCATCACAAGCTTCGTTATACTGACGAGTCTTTGGTGGCTGCTGCAAAGTTGTCGTATCAATATATCAGGTATATACTCCACATTTAGTGTTCACATGTATTAGTTTCCATATGCATTTTGATAGTTCGTGAGGTACGAGGGATATGTGATTTTTCACAGCTACATTTTGGTGATATAGTTTTATTTATCTAGTCAACTATGTCAGGAATAGTATAAAAGTTTGTTCTTTGATTCCACTGTTTGCTGATGTGTATGTAGATATATTAGGCTATGTATAGTGCATCTTATTTGTTTACATTTCATGCAGTGATCGTTTCCTTCCTGACAAAGCAATTGATCTGATTGATGAGGCTGGTTCTCGAGTACGCCTTCGCCATGCACAGGTGGTTTAACCTTCATACTCGTATATCATTATAATTGATAGTATTGCATTCTGTAAAAGGATTCATTAGGTCACATTATTTTTAGATGTGTATTAAATCTTTCTAGTGCTAATTTTCTATTAAGCAGCTCCCTGAAGAGGCTAGAGAACTTGACAAAGAACTCAGACAGATTACAAAAGAAAAGAATGAAGCTGTTCGAGGCCAGGACTTTGAAAAGGTATGTTACTTTGATTGGTAAATTTCTCATTTGGTTAAATCATCGTTTCTTTTGTAAAATCTATAAAGTTGATCACTGTCGAAATTTGTAGTGATTTATATTCAAAATAAACTTCTTTATTTTTGGTGGGGATGTGTTGTGTGCTGAAAGGCTGGAGAGCTACGTGATCGTGAGATGGAACTTAAGGCACAAATTTCGGCTTTAACAGAGAAAGGAAAAGAGAAATCAAAGGCTGAGAGTGAAGCAGGAGATGCTAGCCCATTAGTAACTGAGGTAGATATTCAGCAAATTGTATGTGCATGGACAGGCATTCCAGTTGAAAAAGTGTCAACTGATGAGTCTGACAAACTTCTGAAAATGGAAGAAACACTCCACCAACGCATTGTTGGGCAAGATGAGGCAGTTAAAGCTATCAGTCGAGCTATTCGCCGTGCAAGAGTTGGCCTTAAGAATCCAAACAGGCCAATTGCGAGCTTCATTTTCTCAGGACCTACAGGTGTTGGCAAATCGGAGCTTGCCAAGGCATTGGCTGCATACTATTTTGGTTCAGAGGAGGCAATGATAAGGCTAGATATGAGTGAATTCATGGAAAGGCACACTGTTTCCAAGTTGATTGGTTCACCCCCAGGATACGTAGGCTACACTGAAGGAGGGCAACTAACTGAAGCTGTTAGGAGACGCCCATATACGGTGGTCCTTTTTGATGAAATTGAAAAGGCTCATCCAGACGTCTTCAATATGATGCTTCAAATTCTTGAAGATGGAAGACTGACAGATAGTAAAGGACGGACTGTGGACTTTAAGAATACCCTTTTGATCATGACTTCTAATGTCGGTAGTAGTGTGATTGAGAAGGGAGGCCGTGGAATTGGTTTCCAGCTTGATTACGATGAGAAAGACAGCAGCTACACAAGGATCAAAAGTCTTGTCAATGAAGAGCTGAAGCAATATTTTCGACCTGAGTTCCTGAATCGACTAGATGAGATGATTGTGTTTAGACAGCTCACAAAGACAGAGGTGAAGGAGATTGCAGATATAATGCTGAAAGAGGTCTTTGAACGTCTTAAAACAAAAGAAATTGATCTTCAAGTAACAGAGCGGTTCACAGACCGAGTTGTAGATGAAGGTTATAGTCCCAGCTATGGTGCAAGGCCACTCCGCAGGGCAATTATGAGGTTATTAGAGGATAGCCTGGCTGAAAAAATGCTTGCTGGTGAGATCAAAGAGGGGGATTCAGCTATAGTTGACGTGGATAGCGAAGGAAATGTTATTGTGTTGAATGGGAAGACTGGCACAGTAGGGCCATCAGCCACTGCATTAGCTGCATAGAAAAAAGGTCCATTCATTTGAGTGGCTGGGCCAAAGATTGGTCAACTTGGCTCCATCTGATTAAATGTAGGTAGTTATTAAATGACAGGATTTCTTGCGGTTTCAATTTGATGTCTGAGTACTTGTTAGATGATGTTCGCTGTAATTACCCTAGTTCTGAGCATCTAAAGTTGTAGGATATACGTTGGATTGTTCTGAACTTTATTGAGATAATGAAAACTTTGAAATGTTGCAAGTATAAAAGAGATGTTAAGGTTGTCACTTAAATTCTTCCAACCATTATTTTACACGAAGTTCCTGTTGTGGCTTGGTTGAAATGGTTTTGTGAATGTTAAAAACTAGAAAACAAATCAAAAGTGAATGAGATTCATTCTGAAACTGTTGGCAGTTTATTAGCTGCAAATTCCAAAATTTTATTGTAGATATTTGGGTATAGATTGGTTATCCATTTAAAATTGAAAGCTTTTATTACTATGTAGACACTATGTTGAGAATATGAACGAAATTTGGCCCAACTACAGTAACCTCTGAAAGGATGATATTTTCAGGCATTAATATTGATGTTACCTGCCACAGTAGCCAGCAGGTCCAGACAGTAATCAAATTTCACATCAGAAAGTGGCTTATTATTAGTAAAACGCTTTGATTGCACTTTGTAAATGTAATTAATTTGTTTGTCGTATTGTGGACATGTGAAATCCATTCCTGGCTTTAATTTGTTTGTCATGTTATGGACTTGTCAATTTCATTATTGGGATGGCATGTGTAAATGAGTGATACTGATGTTGCAGATATGGATTCCTTAAACAAAAACCAACGAAGTATGCAGTAGATAGTAGAGCCTGTAAAAAAAATTGAATGCTTGTTAGTGTGGATATTTCATTTTTCCCTTTCGGCATAAGATCCAAATGATAGCCAACTGAGCGACTGGCTGCTACAAATGATAATCAACTTTCTTGAACAGGAAACTACAAAGTACATAGTAGATACCAACTTTCTTGAACAGTAAACCACAAAATACACAGCAGATAGCCTACTTTCTCCAACAAGAAGCTACAAAGGAACGGTATATAGTAATCTGTAAAATTATTGACTGCTAGCTTGTGTGGATATTACCTATTGCCCTTTATAGGCATAAGAGCAACTGGCTACCGCAAATGATAACCAAGTAGGCGACCGATTACTGCAAATGGTAACTTTCTTAAACAAGAAACTACAGACCACTGCAAATGATGATCAACTTTTTCGTGAACAAGAAACTACGAAGTACACAAATTTGAATGCTAGCTTGTGGATTTTGCGGCTTGCCTAATTGCCTGTTGCAAATGATAACCAGCACGCAGTTAGAGAGTAGGGTCTGTAAAAAATTGAATGCTAGGTTGTGTGGATATTGCCTATTTTGCCCTTTAGGGCATAAGAGCAACTGTCTGTTACAAACGCATGATCAACTTAGCGAACTGCAAGAGTGTTGTTGACAAGGATTGATCTTAAGATGCGCAGTTAACCAATTTTTCACTTTGCCACTGGACCATGAACATGTTGTGCCAATTTAAATATATCCTTAAAAGAGGTTTAACAATTAAAAATCTCTTTTTAAAAGAGCATCAGTGGTTAACAATGTATTTTTTTTTGTTTTGGATGAGAGGGCTGCCGATATCGTGGACTAAGGTAAATATATGCTTATAAGAGCATTATAGATTAAAGATGTATTTTGAAGAATGAAAGAGCAAGCCTTTTGGGCCAGATGAAGTCAGTCAATCATAGAAATAAAGGTTTGGATAGTCATAATTGACGATGATTTTGTAACAACTTTATAATCGAGGATGATTCTGTGACAATAACATCATGCAAGGAAAGGGACACCCATTGAGGATGATCTTGCAACAACATTTTATGGAAGGACTTTATACATTAAAGATGTATTTTGAAGAATGAAAGGGAAAGCCCTTTGGTCTAGTGTCAATCATAGAAATAAAGTTTTGGATGGTCGTAATTGACGATGGTTTTGTAACAACTTATAATTGAGGATGATTCTGTGACAACATCATGCAAGGAAAGGGACACCCATGTTTGAGGATGATCTTGCAACAACAGTTTATTGAAGATGGAAAGGGATTACCATGAGGAGCATGAAAGTCCCTTTCATGATTAGGGCGAGGAGAGGAGAGGAGAATATTAAATGTAAATAGAATTTTAACACAGGATATAGCAATAATATACTAACCACAAGTTAAAGATACTAGACATTTTATTGGAATTTTTAATTATGTTAGTGTTGTCGTATTGACACTTTGTTAAGTTTTTTGTATGTCGTGTAAATCGAATATAGACATCCATATGACTTTGAAGAATGGTTTGCAGATGCATTATTAGGTGAATATGTTGTTAGATTTAGCATCACTGGAAAAATGTGGTTGTTTTTGAAAATGTCAATTCGTTGTGATTAATCCAGAATCTAAATATATATAGGCTTTGAAGAGTGGCTATTTTGTGCTTGTAACGGAAGAGATTGGTATTTTCTTACACTAAATGAGTATGGAATTATCTCTGAATATGTCTTGTAAAATAAGGTTATTTTTGGAAATACCAATTTATTAAAGTTGAATAATCTTAATAAAACATGGTTAGTGTTGATTCTTTATGATTAATGTTATCAGAAATGGCAATACTATAAATATTTGAAAAATCAGAAACGGCAACACCATAAATATTTGAAAAATCAGAAATGGCAGTACCTTATAATGATTATTATTACTTCGCCTCTATAAACTTAGCTTATAAGAATACCTTACCTTCTGAATTTGTGTTTTTCAAAATGTCTCGTGTAATCTTTGCAAGTGATTGGTAATGTTATATAATTGTAATTTATCAAAATGTACTAGATATCATTTATTTCAAAATTTTGAAAAAGAAATAAGATAGAGAATTGAGTCTTCGAAAATTTTTCTTCTTTATCGAAAGATATGTTAGTGGTTTGTAATTTTATCATCACAATTTACGTACTTTTGATGTTATTAATTTCAAAAACTAAAAATATAATTTATAAATTTTGCGGTGAATGAATGCTCATGTGAAATTCGCTTTTAGTGGAGAATTTTCTTGTAATTAAAGTTCAATTCTTACCTAAAGAGTAAATCCTACCGGGTAGTTGTGTTTTATTGACTTGTTAAGTGTGGGTTTTCAATAAAATTGAATGAAATTAAAAAATAATAACACATATTCATTGTTTATATATATTTCATAATTTTTTAATTACCATGCTTTTGTATTAACTCAAATATAAAGATACCGTTATGATATTCTAGGTCCTTGCGAATAAAAAAAGACTTTCGAAAATATCATTTTTTTTTGGTGTTTGGTGAATTCTTGCAAATGATTTCTCTTATAATGAAGAAGTATTACATTGAGAGTTGTTTCAAACAAGCCTGTGTTGCCAATAAACTAGATCAGTCTAAACTAGATCAGTCCACAATTTGAGATAATTGGTCTATAGTCATGTACTCCCTTTACAAAGACATAACAATGCTATTTAGTTGACGAGACATATCAATGCTATTTAGTTGACAAGACTATAAACAAAAGAGAGTTACAATATCTATGATTGAGAGCAAAGAAACAAAGTGAGACACTCCCTATAGTTACCACATACAGAATAACAAATTACATGCTTGATGATTGTATTAAAAAACAAGAAGCGAGGAACTACAAAATTGATGATGCCATGAATGCACCATAAACCAATCCAAGAGTGCAACAAAAACGAGAGCCAAAAGTGTTGATTTCTGGTAGCATTGGATGTGCTCTAAGCCTCAAAATTTGCAGGAAGGTTATGAGACATGTATTCTAGAATACTCGGAAATCGTTTTGGGAAATTACACCTAGAAGTAGTTTTATTAAAATAATTAATTATTTTTAATGGGCGTCTTAAGTCTAAACTTAGGAAATTAAAATAATTAAAGGGTATTAATTAAACTGGGGTTGAAACTTTTAGAAGAAGACGAGGATCAAGTTGAAATGATCTGAGTCATTGACTTGAATCTAATCTGGGTTGTTGATTACTCAAATGGAGGATTATAAGAACAAGCTTGATGGGAATTTGGAAGACACATCGAGCGAGATCAAGGGATCAATTTCTCAAGAGAGTAGCGCAACAATTGCCAGAGAAGTCATCAAGGAGATTTCTTGTAGTGAGGGGCATGGATAGTTTTCCGGTTCGAGAGTTCTCTGATCCAGGGATACATTGCAAAGAAAGCAGAGAGAGATCTAGAAGAGGCAGCGCAGTGCCATGTAGAAGTAGCACAAAGCTTAAGAGGGAGTCTGAGATTTAGTTGGGAAGTCGAGTTCCAGAGCCAGACGCTGGGGTGTGAGACCAGAGGGCCAGATGAATAAAGTTCTAGAGAACAAAAGATCCATGGAAGAGGTGAGTAGACCCCAGAGAGGTTGATGCAGATCTGCGTAGGTTGCCGCAGAGCCAGCGTGGGGCCAGCCATCCAGGGCCTGGATCAATGTCGGTTCGCCAGTGATAGTGTGAGATATTTCTCACTAATTTCCCTACCAGTCAGATTTGCTGTATTGGATAGCCAGTAAGGCATCCAAAGATTGTATTTAGAAACTAATGCATAATAATACAAACCCTTAGTTGTTGCACCAGTTTTCCCGCATTGGGTTTTTCCGGGGACATTTGTCCAAAAACAACGGTGTCACTTGTGTGTGCTATTTCCTTCTTGCTCAGTGCTTGTTTCCACATTATTTAAATAATCAAGATTGCAGTGTATTGGTTTCGATATCTACCATAGAACACAATATATATATATATATTTTTTAATTATTTAACAAATAGAAGAAACTTAATCAGTTGATGCAGTGGTGGTTCAGGGATTTCGAATTTTCACATGGTATAAGAGCATAGATCAGAAGAGCCCAACGCTAAAGAGGAGGGAGATCAAAGTGCAACATAGGTAGCAAATCGAATCCCCAGAGGGATTGCACAGTCCAGGCCAGGAGTGAAAAAATCTCGAGGAAAGTCTTTTTGAGTGAGTTGACATAGAGGTTAGATTTCCAGATTGAGATTTGTCAGTTGCAGAGGGAGCAACGCAGTAGAAGCTTCAGCATAGAGCAATCTTCAGGTGAGACGCAATTTTCTGGCGCAGTTGCTGGGGCAGAAAAACGTCAGAAGAAAGAAGGAGACACTAGTGAGGGAATTTCTTCCTCAGAGAATTCCTAGCCAGGGAATTCGATTTCATAAGTGCTGAGCAACAATGAGGCACAAATCTACTAAATCTAGTAGGGAGTGCGTAGTCCATCCTAGCATTTGCGCAAAGGAGAGAGGAGGCAATTTGACATCTTGTTGGCAGAGATGGTAGCTAATAGGTCGAGAGATCAAGATCAGTTGGACGAGGCATCCAACTATGTGATCTAGAAGGCTCGGATTTCCTATCTTTTGGATGAGCATAATCTCAAGGCCTATGTCGTTAGTGTGGTGGCTGAACTTGAAAATGCGGATCCACTCAAGAAGTATAAGGCTGAAATGGCAAAGGCCAAGCAGTTGATCCTTGATGGAGTAAGGGATCACATTGTAACTCACATTGCTGGTGAAGGGACAACCAAGGAGATGTGGGATGCCTTTGCTACGTTATATCATGGATCTTTCGAGCAGCGGAAGATGTACTTGGAGGAGAATATGAGATCCACAAGGACACTGAAGGGGGAACGCATTGATCTGTTCCTAGCGAAGCTTCGGGAGGTCTGAGATTCGTTGGCAGTTGTAGGATCAATGCCTCAGCCTACCGAGATGGTGAGGTTGGCCTTGAATTAAGTGTCAGAAGAATGGCAAGTGTTTGTCCAACGTATCCTGAGCATAGAGAGATTGTCAGATTGGGAAGGGATGCAGGTCGCTCTTCAACAAGAAAAGATGAGACGAGACTTAGTCAAGTGCGAACTTGATAGCAGTGGTAGCAGTGGGACGAAGTCCAAGGAGGAGGAAGAGAACACAACCCTTGCATCAAAGGGGCAACAAGAGCAACGAAAGTGGAAGAAGGACGTCTCAAAGATCAAATGTTTCCTGTGTGGTGAATTTGGTCACTACGCTATACGCTATCCTCTCAAAAAGAAGGACAAAGACGAGAAACATGATCCAAAGGCTGCAACTACAAAGATCGAGGAGGAGTTTTGCACGGTTGCCTAGATACCTCCAGGGGAGAGGTGGGGTGATCTAGTATTGTAGTTCGAAAAAACTACAGATGGGAAGGATGATCCTTGAGGAGTCCATATCTTAGATCAATACCTTGCTACAGGAGCCCATATCGGAAGTAACAGGATGGATCAGTGTCAGTTAGTGCAGAGGAGTGCCAGAGTGATAGTTGTAGTGTCTAGGAGCGCTAGACACTGAGTAGCGCAGAGTAGAGTTGGCAGCAGTGTAGTTCGCATAGTGCAGAGTCAGTAGCAATGCAAAGCCTTCAAAGGGTCAGCACAGAGACTAGCAGTAGTCAGAACTCCAACAATAGATGCAGTATGCTGAACATCTGTTTAGTAATTTTGAATGCTTTTTCGTTGCTGTTGCAGTAGCAAAAACAATTGGAGAAGTTTGCAGTGCAGATGCAGTGTTGGCAGTGGCAGGGCCAACGACAACACAAATCCAAAATTTGTGAGGGTTGCAGTGCAGATGCAGGGTTGGCGGTGGCAGTGCCAACAGTAGCACAAATGCAACATTTGCACAGTGGTTGGTGGGCAGTGATGTTAGACATCAACAACGTAGAGGGAGATGTTACAAAGTCAGGGTGATGCTTCATCATGTTGTTGACAATAATACTGAGAGGGGGGGTGAATCAGTATTATCTAATTCTTTTACCAAATCTTTCTTATTTATACTTTGAATTATTTTTGCATACCAATACCATAAATAATGAGCATGAACAAGAAAATCAGACAGTCACATCAAAGAACACCAGATATAAGGTGGAAACCCAATGTGGGTGAAAACCACCTGCTGCAATATGTCTCTATCTTCTTTCAAATTAGAAACTCCTTTTACAATGGTCTTGTACTGGTGCAGTCCTTTACCAGTACGCAGGCTGCAACCTGCTGAGAGCTACAACTCTCTCTCGTTTTCCAGTCTCTCCTGAAAGGGAGCTACAACCCCCTACTTCTTTTCAAAGGACCACTTTTCATAAATTTTCAAACTGGATCCATATACATCAATTGATCATCAAGTACATGTAAGTTACACAGTCAGCTGTAATAACCAGATCAACAATAATAGAACAGAACCCAGAACACCTTTTCAACAGAAAAATTCAATCAACAGAATATCTTAACACAGGTACGCGGTTTTCCTTTTACTGGCCTGCGTTGCTACGCAGTTCACCTTCTGCCTCTCTGCGTATACCCGCAGTTCTCCTTCTTGCTGGACTGCGTGGCCACGCACTGCTCCTTTCACTGAACTGCGTATAGTACGCACCCAATGACACTATCGCGCCGCGTACTTTCCAGCAGATACGCACCCAAAAGAATAATCGCGCCGCGTGCTTCTGCAGAAAGCACGCACCTGAATCACTGTCGCCCTGCGTATCTACGCACTGAGCCTTCGCCGCTTCTGCGTACCCACGAACAGAACCTTCGGCGCCTCTGCATACCCACGCACTGAACCTTCGGCGCCTTTGCGTACCCACGCACTGAACCTTCGGTGCCTCTGCGTACCTTGAACTAGGGCTGAAATAACCTCAGATGCTCAGATCTGAATTTGTTCTCAAGAGATCACCCTTCGCCGATTCGCCTCTAACTTCTCCTTTATAAATCAATCTTTTAAGAACCGAGAACCCAATAGATCAGATCTTAAGATATTCAAAGACACAAAAGATACTCAAGCCAAATGAACTCCTTTGCTTTATATATGCTAGCTCTTCCTCAAATCTAGGATCATGGGGCTCAATAATAATAATAAAATAATCAATACCGCGGACCAAAACCATGATGACCCAATACTGTTGGCTAAATACCATGAGAAAACCCCATGTGTGGGCGCTTAACTGCCTTGGAATGTGTGTACTGGGGTACGCACCCCATGAATGGGTGACCCGCGTATCTGGACGCGGTCTCTGCATGGTATGACTGCGGGTACGCCCCTCCTGAACTGTTCTCCTGCGTACTTCTTTATTTTTCATCAAATGGGAGCCATGCCATGGGTGTTGCCATCAAGTACAACATCTGAAACATATAATCACACCAGAACCATAATGCCAACAATCTCCCCCTTTGGACTTGATGGCAACCTCAAAAACTTCAGCTTCATTCTCCCCCTTTGACATCAAGGGCAAAGGGTTATGCTCCCCTAAGATCATGCTTCCCCTGAATATGAACCAGATCTACAATGAAGAATCATGATCCACCATGAAAGAGATAGAGACATATTGCAGCTACTTCCAAGATCTTCTTCTTCACATCCTCCATAATGCCAACAATGCATTATATGCTCCCCCTGAACCTGTACGGACAACCATCAAAAGAGATTCAACATGATGATGCATCAACAACCCCCAGCTTGTGCCTGAGGTATTCAAAGGCCTCCCTGGGCAATGGTTTGGTGAGAATATCAGCAACTTGTTCCTTAGAAGGAACATACTCCAATTTGACCTTTTGTTCAAGAACTTGTTCCCGAAGAAAATGATTTTTGATCGGTATATGCTTTGTCTTCGAATGCATGACTGGATTCTTTGAAATGCTGATTGCACTTGTGTTATCACATAAGATGGAGACAGGTGGAGTACAATCGATTTGAAAATCCTGCAAGGTCTGCATCATCCAAAGGAGTTGCAACAAGATGCAGCAGCAACATATTCTGCTTCAGCTGTAGACAAGGCAATCGAACTCTGTTTCTTGCTGAACAAAGATACCAGTCTGGAACCCATAAAGAATGCACCACCACTTGTGCTTTTCCTGTCATCCACGCTTCCGGCCCAATCTGCATCTGTATAAGCATGAAGTGTAAGATCTGTATCTCTAGGATACCATAAGCCATAATTTTGAGTCCCTTTAAGATATTTGAAAATTCTCTTCACTACCTGAAGATGAGTCTCCTTCGGATTTGCCTGAAATCTTCCAACTATTCCAACTGCATGCATGATGTCTGGTCGGGTACCTGTCAAATAAAGTAAACTTCCAATCATAGATCTGTAGGTTGGTTGATGTACTACTGCAGATTCATCATTTGCACTGAGACTGCATCCTGTGACCATGGGTGTACACACTGGTTTTGCATCTTCCATGCCATATTTCTTCAATATCTGTTTGAGATACTTGGTTTGAGATAAAAAGATTCCTCCTTCTTTTTGTTGGATTTGCAAACCAAGAAAATATGTTAATTCTCCCAGCAAGGACATTTCAAATTCTTTCTGCATGATCAAGGCAAAGTTTTGACTCATCTCTTCTTCATTGCTGCCAAAAATAATGTCATCTACATACACAACAAGTATTAGTAATTTGTCATTTTCAACTTTTATATAAAGATTGCTATCTGCTGATCCTTTTGAAAAACCTTGTTGATGAAGATATTTATCCAAACGATAGTACCAAGCCCTTGGAGCTTGTTTGAGCCCATAGAGAGCCTTTTCAATCTGCATACAAGATTTGGATCATTTCCAAGAATGAACCCATCTGGCTGTTCAATGTATACTTCTTCTTCCAAGTCTCCATTCAGAAAGGATGATTTCACGTCCATTTGAAATACTTTGAAGTTTTGAAAACTTGAGAGAGCAAGAAACATTCGGATGGCTTCAAG